>PVLA01004677.1:110161-168911 GCA_004027455.1 Hydrochoerus hydrochaeris | reverse complement strand
TTAGAAGTCAGCAGTATTAAGTGATTGGCCCAAAGCCCCACAGCTAGATACTGGCTGTACTAGTTAGACTAAAAGGACTCAAAGGTGTTTCTGCCTCCTACTGATCCTTTCAGTTCTACGGGCTTCCTCCTGCCACCTTGCTGCACTAAACCAAATACTTAACTGAAATGACTGACCATAGTTCAGCTCTGTCCTGACTCGAAGAATGCCAAATAGGGATGTCCTCTATTGATTGGTCATCAGCAATCCAGCACACATTTGCATATATAACTCAAATACGTAGCCTTCCCAAGTTAGATGCACTCTGGTTTTTTCCTAATTTATTTCCTTTACCAAAAATGTATTGTACAAGACTCAATTGACTTCATTTCTCAAATAACCACAACTCCCATTAAAATTAAAAAAAAAAAAAGCACTACCTCAGGGCCATCACCGAATATTCTGAATAACAAATCACAACCACCGAACCACCTACACCGCTGTGCCTCATGCTGTCTTCCCAACAAGAGCTTAGCTGAAGCTTCCCCACCTCTCTGATCAGAACTGTTACAACACAAGGACCTTTGCTTTTCCCACGGTTGCAGATTCAAAACTTGTTTCCTCCTTAAGCACCTTCTCGCCTCTACTTTCTTTAAGATAGTTGACATTGACCATTCACTCACAGAGAAAGGGTATTGGGCAAGAGCTACCATCTCTCAATTTACCTGTTGGGAAGCTGGTCCTAATTTCCAGCCTGTGTTCCAGAGAGATGCTCCTCCTTTTGTCCAGGATCAAATGCTGTCATCTGTGTAGGACCCCATGGTCACTCGTCTTCTTCACCGCGTCTTCTCTGCTCTTCCCTCTACTGGGACTCATACCCCTTGGCTCATCTCTCCTGCTGTGCTATATCCTTCTGATTCAACCTTTCTTTTCACTCCTCTCTGCTTCCTTTCAAGGACAAATATCTTCAAAGAAGGTTTTTCAACCTGATGTGGCCACTCTATCCATTTCTTCACTGTTTCTTACTCTGGCTCTTTTCCACCATACTTTACTGAATGCTTTCACTGAGCTAGAGTATCACATGTTTGAAATCCCAAGATGCATTTTGACTCATTTCTTTTTGATATTGGGGTAACACTGTTTTGAATCTTTCTGGCCTCCTTCTCACTGATACCTTCCTGTCTCTGGCATTCCTCTCAGACTCCTCTTTTCTACACATCCTGTCCTTCCCATTACTGGTAGTACTTTCATCTTAAGAAGACAAGCATAAAAAGTGATTTATATTAGTTACCTTTCTAGAGCTCACTAGTGTCTGGATGGTTCTATTTCCAATTCTTCTTATGCTCAGCAGTTCAGAATCCCAAGTCCCTCTTTGGTAATTGCATTGACTCTTTCATAATTGCTTCTTTTCTGACTTGCCTAGAGACTACTATTTTCTAGAACTTTCTCTCTGAAATGACTGGATATTACTCATCACCTCAAAAATAAGTTGAATGATATCATTGTCCTTTTTCTGCCATTGTATTAGTAGGCAGGAAGAGAAACACAGTGGTGACCTTAACCAGAAGACTCTAAAAGCGTTATCACTCAAGTGTGAGTGGACATTTCCCTGATGACCATTTCCATCATTCAGCAGTAAAAACATTTGCCTCAATAAATAAATATCCCTAAGTATCGAGTAACCTCAGTCATCCTTTTAATCTCTGAATCACTGGGCAGTGCTGATCTTGTCTCCTTCCTGAAATTCCTGCCATGACTGCCATGTCCAGAGTCACTGCCAAAAAGTCCTTGGAAAACCTTTGAGACCCACTTGATTCAGGTAGACCACTGTGTGGGAAAGTGACATCTAAGCTCAAATGAAGGATAGCAGATAAGAAGAAAGTTTAGAGAAAAACAATCAGATACACCCTGAGGCTCCTAATTCTATTTCTGATTAGTTAACAGGATTAATTTAATGGCTTTAGTTTTTATATTCTGTGACTAATGTCAAATCAGCTGTCTGTTCTGTATTTCTAGTAATTTGTCTAGAATAGTTTTTTCATTTTTTTTTAACATATTAAACCTCTCCCATATTTTATCCAATTACATTGCTTTAAGAATACTCAAAGTAATCACCCATATTTTAAAACATAATGGGTTAAGTGAGCACATGATTCATATTTCAAATCATGGTAATTATACAAAGTATGAAAACTAGCTTTAAGTATTGGCAAATACACTGCTGCTTGATAATTGTGTTTATTCGCAAGTTTATTTTAAAAATTTTTTACTCTTATTGGTTTAGGCTCATATGTATAACGATTCATTCATCATGGGGAGTTGGTACTTGTACATAATACATCTTAGTTCTTTTTACATTCCCTTCCTTTTCCTACACCTTCCCTCCATCTCTTGGTCCTTTTCCTTTTGCAAAAGGTCTATCTTCTTACTTACTATTTTCTATCTTTTATTTTGCTCTTTTTTATACTTTGGGTTTCTCATACAAAAGACACCATGCAATGTTTAAATGTGTGTGACATTTATTTCACTTACCATTATGGTCCCAAAGTGCACCCATTTCCCCACAAATGACTCAAGTTTATCTTTCGTTGTGGCAGAGTAGTACTCTGTTGTGTATAAATGCTACATTTTCATTATCCATTCATCTGTCAATGGGCATAAAGGCTGCTTCCAAGATTTAGATATTATGAGTTGTGCTGCTGTAAACACAAGTGTGTATTTATCACCTTAATATGATGCCTTTAACTATTTCAGAAAGATACTGGAATGAGAATTGCTGGGTCAAATGGAAATTCTAATTTTAGTTTTTTGAGGAATCCCCATGCTGATTTCCTTGTGGTTGTACTAGTCTATATTCCCATCAATAATATAGAAAGATTCCTTTGTTCTCACAGCCTCACCAAAAATTATTATTATTTGATTTTTTGATGTTAGGCATTCTCTCTTTAATAAGATGAATTTCATTGTTTTTTTAATTTCTATTTCTCTAATGGCCAGAAGTGTTGAACATTTTTTCATGTATTCACTGTTCATTTGCAGTTCTTTTGAGAAGTGTCTATTTATTTCAGTTGCCCATTTTTTGACTGTATGTTTTATTTTGGGGGTTCTAATTTTTTTGAATTCTTTATATAACCTATTTAAGGAATGGTAAGCAATTTTTTTCCCATTTTGTAGTTCCATTCTGTTAGTTGTTTGAAATTTTTTTTATTTTAAAGAGAATAAAACAAAAGAGGACAGAATTAAGCAGATCAGAACACAACAATGCAAGCAAAACAGCACTTCACAACAAGACAATTGGATATCAACTGTAGCTACCATAATGTCGCTTTCTTTGAAATAGTTGAGCATAGCTTCACATACAATAATATCAAACATAACAAAATAGAATAAAACCATTCAAGAGAATAAAAGTATTACAAGGCATTGTGAACCAAATAACAGAAAATGAACAATGGCTACTATAATCTCATTTTTCATAAAAAATTTGTTTATATTATATTAAAATCCAGTAAGATACAACATGATAGAACCAATGGCAATAGAAGAACAAAACCATGTTAGGACTTCAAAACAAGATGATATTAAATCAGCAATGGCTGCCATAATGTCTTGTTTTCTTCAAAGTAGCTGTTCATACCATCACAAATAAGATCAAACAAAACAGAATAAAACCATTCCAACCAATGAATGAAAACATAAAACTTCAAAGAAATATAATGGGGAACCATGATTACCAGAGAATCTTATGTACTTTTACCATTTCTTACACCAGGGAGACTATATGATATTTATACATGTGAGTTTGATTTATTTCACTTATGAGTATGGTCTCAAGTTGCATCCATTTATTTATAAATATCTCAATGTGATCATTATTTATAGCTGAGTAGTACTCCATTGTATAAAAGTACCACATTTTTTTATCCATTCCTCAGTTGATGGGCATTTAGGTTGTTTCCAAGATCTGGCTATTACAAATTGTGCTGTTATAAACATGGGTGCACATATATCACTGTGGAGAGATGTTTTCAGTTCTTCTGGGAATATGCCTAGGAGTGGAATAGCTGGGTCAAATGGGACTTCCAATTCCAGCTTTTTGAGAAATCTCCAGACTGACCTCCACAGTGGTTGTACCGGTCTACACTCCCACCAACAGTGCAGAAGAGTTCCTTTTCCCCACAGCCTCTCCAGCATTTGTTGTTGGTAGTTTTGTTGATCCTGGCCACTCTTTCTGGAGTGAGATGGCATCTCAGTGTGGTTTTAATTTGCATTTCCTCTAATGACCAGTGATGATGAACATTTTTTCATGTATTTATTTGCCATTCGTATTTCTTCATCTGAGAACTGTGTGTTCATCTCAGATGCCCATTTTTGGATTGGGTCTTTGAATTTTGGGGGTCTGATTTTTTTTAATTCTTTGTAAGTTTTAGACAGAAGTCCTTTGTCTGAGGGACAGTTTTTCCCAGTTTGCAGGTTTTCTTTTCACCATGCTGGAGATTTCTTTTGACATACAGAAACTCTTTAATAAGATGTGATCCCAGTTATTGATTCTGGGAAGTATTTCCCATGCAGTTTGGTTCTTGTTCATGAATTCTCTACCTACCCTTATGTCTTCAAGATTTTTACCTACTTTGTTTGCAACAGATTTAGTGTTTCTGTTTTAATATTTAGATCTTTGATCCATTTAGGTTTTAGTAGTACATGGTGACAGGGATGGGTCTCGTTTTAGTTTTCGGCACAAGGATAGTCAGTTTTTCCAGCACCATTTATTAAAGAGACTGTCGTTCTTCTAGTGAACATGTTTGACCCCTTTATCAAAGATAAGGTGGTTGAGTGTGTTTGCAGTTGTGATTGTATCTTCTAGTCTATTCCATTGATCTTCAGATCGGTTTTTATTCCAGTATTATTTTGATTTTATTACAGTAGCTTTGTAGTATAATTTCAAGTCAGGGATTGTGATGCCTCCTGCCTTGCCTTTGCTGCTTAGAATTGCCTTTGCTATTCTAGGTCTCTTCTGGTTCCAGACATTCATCTGGAATTTCTTTTTTAAATTGGATGAATTTATGGCATTTCTGTAAGTTAAAATTTTTTTCAGAACAGATGCATTTATTTTTAATATTTTTGATCCTTGGTTGACTGAATCCTGGTATACAGAAGATTCTGTCATTTTTTTTCTATAGCAACCCATTTGATCCAGCACATATTTTAGAAATTCTGTTTTTCTTTGCTGTCCTGTAGTATCATCTTCAAGGGAAATCAAACATGCATACCTGTTAAATTTATTTCTTGGATTTTTTGGATTACTGAGTACAGTTAACTGTAAAGTAGAAATAAGTACTATTAAGATGAAGACACTCATTCTAGATTCAGAGTAGCAGTCCACTCTCAGGATGAGAGGGTTATTCTCACTGATTAAATGTTGAGTTTTAAGCTTTTGCCCAGTATTATATTCAGTATCTCCAATATCTGCACAGCTCAGTGCAAATTCATTTAGTTTTTTGACAAAGGCGTTGGCTGGATTTTTTAAAAGAATTTCTCCTGAAGCAGAAAATTGACTTCATGTAGACTTTTCACTCTATTACACATATTAACTACACTGATTTGGATGATGGAAAAGAGCAAAAGAAATGGAGATATGTGAGGGACGAGACCAGTAAAGCTCTACATTTCAAATTACAAAGAATCAAGAGAACATTATTACCCATTTATTGTCAGAAAAGTGGAAAATCCTACTCATGTCCTTGAAAGTGAAAGGTGGGGTTGTCAGTGAATGTCAAATTAATTCTTTACAGATGGAAGTAATTGGTTCCAAAGAGATAGATGATGATATGAATGTGGCTATAATGCTAAGTAAACCAGTAATTAAAATCAGACTTACACACACACACACACACACACACACACACCACAGAGCAAAATCCAGAGTTAAATAGATTTTAATTCAAATCTTAGCTCGTTCACTTATAATTTAAGTGATCTTAGACAAATTGCTTAATCTCAGTAAATCATTACCCTCATCAGTTAATACCTTGGGAAAAAAAGATACACTTTCCAAGGCTGATATTAAATAAGAAAGTTCCTGTAAAGTACTCACCTTAGTTGATGGCACTAAGTACAAGCTCAGTGTTTATCTTATTATTTTTCTAGGGCTGCCATCTCACAGTATCACAGACTACGAGGCTTATATGAACTTAAATGTATTGTCTCATAGTTCTGGAGGCTACAGTCTGAAATCAAGCTGTCAAAACGGCCATGCTCCCCTTGCAACCCGCAGGCCAAGCATCCTTCCTTGCCTTTTCCAGCTTCTAGTAGGCCAAGACATTCCTTGGTTTGTGGCAGAATGACCCCAATATTTACATAGCATTCCCCCTAGATTGCTTCACATAGTCTTTCTTCTGTGTATGTCTTTGTATCCAAATTCACCCTTTACAAATGATACCAGTGATATTGGAATAAGATCTACATTAATGACCTCATTTTTGACTTGATTTTTTTTTTGAGGGGGTACTGGGGATCAGACTCATGACCCCGCGCTTGCCAGGCAGGTGCTTATGCTGCTGAGCTAAATCCCCAGCCCCAACTTGATTATTTCTTTAAAGAACATACATCCAAATAAGCTCACATTTTTGAGGAATTGTTAGTTAGAATTTCAATTCATTCCTTTCTATGGTGTGGTTAGAGCACAACTCAATACATAACAATTTTATTTACTAAATTATCTTATTGGAGATGTTTTGCAAAGGATAGGTCAATATAGCATATAAAGTATTTTAAAACTGTAGAAACTCCACTAGTGATTCATTTTGTTTCTTTTTCATTTTAAGAGAAAATATTCAGTCTTTTCAGTATAAGGACCTAGGTACAAACTTAATGTTTCTTTCCTCCTCTTGGCTGAATCTAGAATGACTTGATATTAACTTCTCTATCATCCTGTGGTTTCCCAGTCTTGAGACATAGAAAATTGCCACAGGCCTTTATAAATAGGCCTGTAAAAATGTAGACCACAGAAAAAGAATACACACCCTTACTCCAAACTGTCAATCACATAACAAATCACTCATCACAAATGGAAGAAAATGGCTCTTCAATGGAATTTACATAAGTATAAATTATACACTTACTAATCAAAATGAATTCAGATTTCTTTGTTTTTCGTTGAACATTTTAATCAGTAACATGGGATTCTCTTCTTTATACTGTCCAGTTTTCTCTCCCATGACCTTGATGTTAACCCCAGTTTCATATTGCAAGATAATTCCAACATTCAACTTATTATTTCTACTTCTTCTTATGCTTTGCAAAATGATGGATGGATGGTAACACTGTAAGCTAGAAAATACTACAATGCATTGATATGTTAACATTCCTGCAACACTTAAAAAGGGCTTCAAATTAATTAACATAAATAAAAGTAGGGCTGAATAGAAAGTGCAGACCAGTGAGATGCAGAGCACTTTCATTTATTTATTCTTCAGTGCTGTGTTGATCTGCATTCATTCAAAGGCACTTAATGATCTCCTGTGAGAGAAACACATGGCAGAGAAGAGTCATATACCCAAGCAAAAGGAGAAACAAAAATTAGAGAGAGAAGAGGAATGTGCTAAATAGTTTATAATTTAGCAAGGTAAAATCTCAAACACCTAATTTCTTACATTCTAAAAGTATTGAAAAATGTAACTTCTTGATAGTCAAAAGAAAAGCTTAAGTGCAGAGCCAGCTCTTCTTATGCTGTAGAATTGATCATAAAAAATGTAATTTTAAAGCAAGCCTTCCTAAAATACATGTTTTTCCTTTAGCAACATTAATTAACTTAGAGAAAATTTGTTCCATCGTTTTCTCATTTTTACTTATACTTTGTTTTTATCACAATTTTCTAGTGATCTAAAAACAAATAATTACACACACTAAGGATACACTCCTGGTGGTTAGACAGGGTCTCACGGTGTAGTTTACACCAGCCTTGAGTTCACTATGTAGCTGGGGATGGCCTCAAACTCACAGTGATCTTCCTGCCTCAGTGCTAGGATTATAAGTATGTGTTACTGTACTCTGCTTACACTTTTTAATTTTTTTTTAGTTTATTGGCACAATTTAGGTATACTTAGTGAACACACTCACTATAGGGAATTTGTATCTGTACATGATATATCCTGATTCCTCCCTCTCCTCATCCTGCTTTCAAACCCTCTTCCTCTCCCAGTTCATATTTCTTAAGTTTTTGAATTTCACCTCATTAGGGCCTGCAGTCCCTGCTAAGTGGGTAGCAGTAATGGATTAAGACCACAAGGTGGCACTATAAACAACGGGCTATTGGTATTTAGTTTAATCAGCATCTCTTCTAATTCAACCCAAGTGGTTTTAAAGAAAACTTGAAACGTTTTGGACTATCATGCAGAAGAGAAATGAGGAAAGATTACATAAATGGGAGAAAGCAGCTATAATCCTATCAAAGGCACACTCCATCCATTTCCCAAATATGAGAAAACATATTGATTATTATTTACTATGATGAATCAATTACTTGAAAAATGAAACGAAGTCCTTAAGTGTTTTGTTATTTGATGAGCTAAAAGAAAATTTTTTATATGTTATAATTTCCTTAACCTTTTTTTTGCTTTGAAATGCCATTGAATTTATAGTTGAACTACAAGACAGAAAATAAAAATTATTAGTTCCTTGGTATAGGCATAACATAAACATATTTACTCATCAAATCTGTGTAATCTGATTGCCTCAGTCAAATAAGCAAGGCAACTGACACTGACAGGTTAGGAAAGTGATCTTCCAGATCAATAATTCTGAAACAGATGAGGGGCTCTTATCAGAAGTGCATGAGAAAATCAACTCCCAAAGTAGTGCCACTTAAAAACAAATTGTGGCCTCCAGTTTCCTTTTATTTAACCTGTGCCATTGTTTCCGTATACTGAATCTCCATAATCTGCTAGGAGGATGGGGGATCTGCAATTTGAACTAAAATTACACTTAAGAGGGGACAGAGAAATATAACAGAAGTTACTGTCATTTTTAGGTTATTCATTTAAAACAAAACAAAAAATCAGCAAGGAACAATAATCTCTTCTTCCACAGGCATTCTGGGTATTTAAGACTTCATATTTACAGAAATTTATTAATCCACTGATCGATGGCATTGAAGACAATGCAGTATAATACAAAGAACTTTGAAGTCAAGGTTAGAAAACACTGATTTCAATCCAAACCACTTCTGTTTACTTCAGTCTGAAAATGGAAGATTTCTATTCCTGCACTTTAAAAATTTTAAGAATCAGTACAGTGGAAAGGCAAAGATACTAATTCTAAGTGGTATCCCAAAAGCTTAAGAAGTTGTTACATGAAGAATCAGAACAATGCCTAATTACTGGTATGTACTTCATTACACTAACACATTATGTTGAAGGAGTTACCCTTAAAGAGTGAACTTGGACAAAAACGTTTTGATTTAAAAGAAGTTTTTCCTGAAAGAAAGTCTTGTGTTTCAATCAACAAGAAAACTGTACCTGGAAAGAAAAAAAAGATCTCCTTTCCACAGTTCTTTTTTTGTCCTCAACTATCATAAGATTAACCATACTCTGTTCCATGCAAGTGCAGAAACAGAATAAGTAGATGTCAATGAATTATCACAGAGTCATCAAATACATCTATTATCACCTTCCACATTGACAAATTCATGAAGTGGGAATTGTAGCTCCTACCATACTGTTAATCCATACTTTCACTCTTTCTCTCTTTTCAGCTATACCCTCCCTTTCTGGACAGCATCATCCTGGAGAAACCACAACACTGGACAGAGCAGAAGACAAACACAAGTGTTTCTAGAAGTCAGGTTATTACCTTTTCAATAGCTTGCTTTGTCCCTGTGAGCCATGATTCCTGAGGATCTGTGTTTTCTCTCTTGGACAACAGTAGCAACTGTAGTGATTAAAGAGACAAATCCAGCCCTAACTTCACTACTTAGTATTTGTATATCTTATTTCCTGGACAGTTTCCCCTTCTTGAAAATTGGAATTATAAAGGTATATTCTCATTGGATTATGAGGATTAAATGAAATAGTACTTGTAGAGTGCTGAGGTTGAGTGCTGAGATTGATACGCAGCACACATAATAAATGCTACCATGATGGATACAGCTGCAGCTAATAATGAAGAAGGAACTGAGAACCATTACATAACAGGAGAGTTGACAAATGTCTGAGATTTGGGCCCATGTCTAGGCAATGTCTGGAAGACTGGAGGGCTGGATTTGTCAGGAATCCATTTCCATGAAGCACTTAGGTGTTTCTTGAGAAGGAATTCCTCCTAAGAGAACAGAGGATCAGATATGTAAGTTTTACCCCTATGAAATTGTCTATTGTCAGAGGGAAAGGAGTTATTAGTAGAATATCCTGTTAACCTAGAAAATGTGGCTAAGCTGGCCTGGTTCCTATATACTTATGTTATGTTTAAATTCAAGAAACTTAAGGAGGGAAGGAAGGAACAGAAGAAGGAAGGGCAGAAGGGACGGATGGACAGAGAGAGAAAGAAGGGGAAGGGAAGGTAGGCAGGTAGATCTGAAAGGGCTGGTTACATCTAGAGAATGAAATTTCTTCCCTCCAAAAACAACAGTGGTTCCTAGTCATGACACCTATGCTGCAGAAGGTAGACTACTTGTTGCCATCTAAACGATGCTGTTTTCATGAAGCTTAGACCAACTGATGGCCACAGTGTTCAAGGAGAATTAAAGGACTCATTTGGGAGCATGTGGAACATCTCCCTGGAGCTTCTCAGAAATAAGTGGAAGGCCTGAAGGAATTGAGGATGACATAACATCAAGGGAAATTGAGCATTAGAAAACCATGAGTTGTTACTATACTAAGAACTTTCTTAATGGCCTCCATTTAACCAATTCACAGTCCAAACTGATGAACTCTGTACAACATACCAACACATCCATTATATGCTAAAAGTCAACAGCTAGGAAACCAATACTTCTGTATATATCTGCCCTTAGCATCTGAATATATTTGCTTACCAAATATTTGTTGCATTTGTGTGAAAACTTTCTTATGTCAGTTGTTCTCAATATTTTAAATTCAGATATTAGTTTTTACTAATAATACTTTCCACTAATTGAAAAAGAAAGATATTTTTCTAGGAAGATTAAGTTAAAATCCACACTTTAATTAAATCATCAAAAGATGAACTCTGAAGCTAAATGGAGTAAGGCAATTGTGAAAAAAATCAGAGAAAATTCATAAAAGACTAGAAGTACACATGATGGCTTTAGAAGTGCCTTTGGACTATAGCTTCATTATAAGTTGAACTAAATTATCAACCATAGAAAGTGTATTATGAATATTGTTTATATAAGGATAGCAAAGTGAACCCAATAAAAGACTTGCATAATAAAAACATTGTCCAATGAATGTGCATTGATTTTTAAGTTAAGATATAATATATATGCATATGTATTATTTTTAAATGATTCAATATGTTAATGAGTTTTGGGGGTAACTATCCAATTACCAATCTTAATCTTACCTGAAATGGTTTGTTCTATATTATTGTGTCCCTATTTTCAACCTAACCTATGACAGTCACATGTTTCAGTCTTTACATAAATATACAACAACCTTCAAAATAACATTTATTTTACTCAAAAAATGTAATTGAGGACTTGATATCTCAGAAATTAAAATGCTAACTTGAAAGACTAAACGCAATATTCAGTGGCCAGGTTTGTTTATCAAGCTCTCCTGCTGCTACATCCTTCTGTGTGTTTTTCTCAAAAAGAAGCAGACTTGGCATCTACATATATAGGAAAATTTCAAGGGGACCATGAAGACACTTTCCCTCATATGTGTTGTAGAGATGCCACACTGACTCCAGTTTGGCCTGGACACATCCAGTAGACAGTGTCTTAGTAGAAAGTGTAGGCCTTGAAACAGTCCCACCTTCCCAATATAAAAACATGAGGTCCTTACTGTAAGGACAAGAAGCAAATAAGTTATGTAATCTAAGCATGCACAATATGAGTTTCTTTGTTTTTTATTTCAATACAAGTTGCTTGCTTACCACAGCCAGGTGACAGCCATTTTGTTGACCTTTGGTGTACCTTTATTTTCCCTGTGCTTGCAGAACCCTACATCTGGCACCCGAACAGGGACTTGACGGAGGAGACATCTGCTGTGAAGGGTCACTTGCCTTTACTGTGTTACTGGGGTGGAACACAGCCTCCAATGTTCCACCTTCATTTTCTTTGGAAAATCCCCAGGTAAGTCATGGGGAATTCCCTGTCTGAAGCACAACAGAAACATAAGGCAGGACTGTTTTTTCTCCTTAAAAAGGTGGGCAGTGTTGCCCCTGAGCATAATTTAGTACAACTTTTGTGAAAAATTCATGATTACTGTCCTTGGTATCCTGAGGGAGGAACACTCATTATGGAGGATTGGGCAAAGATAGGAAACTGCCGCATGAGAAGCCTTGTGCTCCTATCTCTATCCTGTATACCTGGCATTTTTGCCGGAATGCTATTGTAAAATTTGGCAAGTGAACAGAGGGAACACCACATGGTGGACTTCCAGATCTTCCCAGATGTGCCACTTCTGCTATCTCTACCTTAATTGGGCAAGGCCCTATTTTCTTGTGACCATTCAACAGTTAGCTCCTCTATTCAGTGCTTTACTGGACACACAGGTCCTGCTGATGTGATCTCTGATTCTCCTCTACAGCAGGCCCTTCAGAGCATGGCTCACACTCACCACAGTTACAGTGGGATCAAGCCCCAAAGGACTGCGCTCTCAACTCAATTTTCATTCAGCTCCTTTGCCCACAGGTGCTCTTGCCATCCAGAGAAACAAGGTATTTATTGTTAAATGGCTACATTTGCCCCACCCACCTGGCAGTACTTTATTTCCTATTATTAATTTGTGCTATTTCCTCTCTTATTTCTTGAGGACATATTTGAGCACTTATACTTCTTGGAACTGATCTGATTGATATTGTTTTACCACTTATCAAGGCTGACTTCTCCTTTTTGCTGTCCTCTACTGTTTCTCTTTAAGTCACTTTGACTGATTATGTTGGTTCCACTTCTTTCAAAATGCCTCTGCTAGCCTGGGGAGCAGGGGATGCTTCTGTGTTATCTCCAATAGGCCCTGTGTGGATTCTTGCTCATTGCATTCACCCTGCATGGAATGAGTTGGCACCACAGGTTGCACAACCTAGTCCCACAGTTTCACCTCTCCCCAAATCAAGCCCAGTCACCTCAGAAGTGATCCAGGATGATGACTGCTCGACCGGTGACCTGGGGTGATATGAAGGTGCTGATCCAGTCTGCACAAGACTTGCCCCATGTTTAGGAACCAACTCCTAAAAAGCTTCTTGTGGTGGTATTTACCAAATTGACAATGAACTCTTTTATGCTTGTTTGTATTCTGTTCCTACGTGTTTTGCAGTCCACTCCGGGGACCTTAAAGTCCTATGACCTCAAGAAAAGATTGAAATACAATATTTGGGTTTATTTGGCAAAAATAGCTAATGTCTCTCATTTCTGTCTTGCTCAAAAGATAGAAATAAAATACATTTTTGAGTCCTGTTAGAATCTGGTATGCAAAGACCCCACCTCTCTAAGTAATTACACCATTTTTTTCACTATTCCAAACAAAATTGTAACATATGCTGACTTTCAAAATTGAGGCATTCCCACTTTTAAAAAACCTGATAATGCTGTTAAAATGTTCAATCTGTATGTGCCAACTTCCAATGCCTCATGTGCTCATACTGAAAATTGTACCACTAGATGTTTTTACCTTCCTAAAAGTACTTGAAATTGTTCTAGTTATGAACCAATATTACACGGAAATAGACATGTGTCTCTCCCTGCTGGATGGTTCATTTCATGTGAACAGTATATCTGCAAATTTATTTCATAACACAAAATGTTGCCTTAACCATATTACTATATTGTTGTCTTCTCCTGAATCTACACTGTCTTACACCAAATGGTTTACAAAAAGTCTTAACTGACCTATGTGAGGACTTTATTAGCCTGTTAACCAAACAGAAATTTATGGTTTAGGCATTTATTTGGTTGGCATATCCACCCTAGCAGCCATGTTAAATATGTTAGCCTGTCTTATGGCAAAACAAATTATACTTCCACAGCTTTGGTATTATTAAACAAAATACAAACTGAACACCAACAAGTGATTTTAGATAATCATACTACAATTGATTATCTACTTCTATTACATCATCATGGATACAGTGGAATTGCTCAAATGTGCTGTTTTAATTTGTCAGATCAAAGTAAATCCATTAATGAGAAGCTGCATAATTTACAAGAACTTACCAGATGTATGTGTCCCAAGGAGACTCAATATTGGATTATTACTATATGGAATTTCCTTATGGGATGGATACCAGATATCAATTGGCTAAAACAGACATTTCTTTATGGTATTACTGTCCTTATCTGTTTAATTGGCATGAGATGCCTTGTACAATGCAGCCCATCCCTATACAAATGTTCATACCTAAAATGCGGTAAGAAAACCTAAACTAAGGAAAAAAGGGGGAGGGACTCCATTTTGTCCCAGACACATCTGGTTGACAGTGTCTTGGTAGAAAGTGCAAGGTACCTCCCCTACCAGGTTGAAATACCTCCCCCACCAAGATAAAAACATGAGGTCCTGTAAGGACAAGAAGCAAAAACTTATGTAATCTAAGCATGCACAGTATGAGTTTCTTTGTCCTTTATCTCAATACATTGCTTGCTCACACTGACCAGATGACAGCCATTTTTCTGACCCTTGATATGTGTGTCCCTTTATTTTCTCTTTGCTTGCAAAACCCCTGCAATGTACCACACCAGTTTGCAGATGCCTATAGTGCAATAGTTGCTAACGATTTCTTTGCTTCTTTCTAAATTCAGCTTTTCTTACCATCATAATGGAGAGGCAGAGAACCCTCTAACCTTTCTGGGGGACAAGATGGGAGATGACAAAAATTCCTCAGTTAATACACTCCAAGAATGTTTATTATATACTCCTAGTTTCCTGATCTTCTGTGATGCTTGATAAAATCCAGTATTTTTCAAAGCCCTTGAATTATCATTAATTATCATTAATACCTTACAGAATCACTCTATGGTATTAAGGAAAATCCTTACTGAAACGTTTGATTTTGAGCCAAATTATTCTACTTAGCTATATACCAAAGCTATATACCAAATTTCTTTGTAATGTATACAGAATACTATATAAACAAAATTTTATATGAGTCATTCCACAAATGTTAAATTTCATCAGTATAAAAAGGCTGCTCTCTCTAAACTACTCTGTTGAGAAACATTCTCTGTGTGCTAATTGCATGGTATCTCCTCTGTTCTTATGGAGCTTAAAAGACTGGAGAAACTTCAATATTGCATTTAAAATTTTATCTATTATATTTTTATTTTTGCTTATCATTTTGTATTATGATGAAAAGAACCAGTAACATTCTTTTACTAGCTTTGTAATGCTTCTCGAACAGTGGTGGCAAACCTTTTAGAGTTTCAAATGATAGCCTGCTGTGGCACTTGTGCCATACATTTGCCCCCAATGCTCTAAAACATTCCTTCGTGGAAGTCATCATTAATTTAATATTTTTTCTCCACTGTCACAGTCCATTCATTAAAAGTAGGCCAATTATGTAAAATTAGTCAGCCAAAGGACAGATTTGAAACATAATTTCTAGTAAAGTAAGCATGAGAAGTCACACTGCCACACACCAAATCTTATGTGGCATGGTTTTCTCATCTCTTGTAAGTGTTGTGAGAATCTTCACTTCAGAGTTCTAAGAAAAAGCAACCCAGGTCCAAATCAATAAATACAACATTTACTCCTACCCCCAACTCTTAATTATGCTTCTGAAACAAGGAGTTCAATAATTTCATCCATACCTAGAATGAACCTTTGAGACTGGGTTGTTGATGGTTCCATAGTTAAACCTGGCCCCTTGGCTGGCACAAACAGGAAACTCTTGGCGCCACCAGGTATGACTCTTCAAGCAGAGTTTGTTTCTGCCATGTTATACAGCAGAACATGCTGTCCTTATCCACTGTTATGTTTGATACATTGTGTCAATTTGAGAAGTTTAAAAATTCAACTAGGAGACTCAGCAGGGAGCCATGATCCTTACTTTGTAAACATCCTCAGCCTTTGTAAGAGGAAGGCACAAAGGTGGTGTGAGTGCTACACCTGCCCTGGTAGGGGAGGTACCTTGCTTACAAAGTAAAGGAGGAATAGAGGCTTATTCTTCCTCCTTTTGCCCTTTTTGCTTTTCTGTCTTCTGCCTCCTTGAAGTGTTACCCCTGTGCATGCCACTCTGTTTTGAAGCCAGCTCCACAAACTGAGCCAAATAAAGATTTCCTTCTTTAATTTTGGGTGTCAGATATTTTGTCTCAGCAACAAGAGAAAAGTAACCAAGACACCCACCTTGGGACAGAATATCTTTGTTGGATCCCTAAAATTTTACTATGTATATTGATGTCAATTGGTGAATTTAGTTCTATTTGCAAAAAACCCCCAAAAAGATGTAGTTACAGGAAAATTTCTACAACAAACCTGGGTACTAAGTATTGCACTAAATTTTCAAAGTTAACACTTTAATTTCCAAGATACCAGGTATCAAATTATAGTGCTTTGGATAAAGTTGAAAGGGCACCAAACTTCTGGGTGAGGAGAGGAGGAGGTTAACTATTAGAGGATGTAGCTTAACTATCTCCACAAGCTTTCACAGAAGCAAAAAGACAAAAACCAGCCACAAAGACAGTTGGCAGCACTGGCCCCAAAGACATCTGCATACTTTCCCAAGAACTACAGTGCCCACAGAGATATTCCTGGTTTTCACAACAACACCCCAAAATGTACCTGTTGTGTCTCTCGGGATGGCTGCTCTGACCTGTGCGCCCATTCCCTCTGCTGTGGTTTTCAGACCTATAAGCCCATGACTCCCCCCATCCAGGGTTGCTCTCTGTCCACAAGGAGACCCCTCCCCTCTGCCAAATAAACTTCTTCATGGCACAGTGTCTCCACCGTCTTTGCGTGGGTTACGGTCTCTCTGGCTTTTCAAAAGTAAATGCTATTTAACATGTAAATATTTTAAGATGCCACAAACAAATTGTTCATTCTATTATTTCCAAACTGTGTAGATTGAAAGCATCTCTCACTCTCTTTCTTATATTTCAAGTCCTCAAACCCAGGCTATTCTATTGGGGGCACGGGAGAAAACAACCTGTGCAGTCACAAAGGATTACATGCCTTAAAGAGTCTGTGCATGATTCAAAGCTCTATTATCACAAACTTGAAGTTTTTAATAAGTTTTTAATAAGTTTTGAATGCCCATTTTCATTTTGCACTGAGCTCTAAAGGTGACAGAGTCAATGCTGCCCAAGAGTCTGAATTGTTTAAATCTATTCTCATGTGTGGGGTTATCTTCTCCTTGCTATCTGTGGTTCTGAGATTAAGACACAAATTAATGTGGTATGTCAAAATGAAAAGCCTAGTTGAGAATCACAAAGAACAACTGTGGAAAGCCTGTTGCTTCAAGTGTTTAGGCAGCAGGAGTTGCCCATTGAAATGAAAGACTCTGAAACTTTCTAAAGTTCATATCAAGCTCCATTACTTTTTCCTTGCTCACAGTTAAGCAGTTTCCAGAGGCCTCAAGCTTTGTGCATTATCTGTACATAAAAACGTATTGCTTTGCCTTACAAATTTTCAGTTTGATTATTTCATAGAAGGCAGTAAAATAGGCTTGTCTACTAACTGCATTTAAAACTCTCCCCACCACACACACACATGTTCATCTTTTGGATGAAGTGAGTAGATTTGGCTGTTCTGCATGGCATTCTTTTAAGTGGTCTACAATATTCATCATACAGTCTAAGGCAACCGATAACCTCAGTGGCTCTATTACATCAGAAAATACATAAGAATGACAGTGTGAGAAATATACTCAGCTTCAAGAAAGATAAGCAGTTCACTAGAGATGTGGAACGTTGTTTCCTAAAGCAATTTCAATTCTTGATGTGGATATAAGAAAAAGCTATTAGTCATAGCACAGAACGAATAAAACTCAGAAGAATATTCTGCCCAAGGCTAAATCTACCTGTCATACTCTGAGGCAAGCTACAAATAAGAAAGAAAATGAAAGCTCATCTCCTCTTTAAGACAGAGCATTTCTTCTTTGAACTTCTTATGGACAAACTATTTATTTATGTCATTTACACAGTGGAGAAACAGGTCCACTAACTGATCCACTGAGGCCAAAACTTAATAGTTATGCATTAGTAAGGTTCTTTCTTATGGTTAATGATTTTCCCTATTTTGAGAAACAGTGACTGTTTTGTTTGGCAGGTTACAAACTGTTTTGTCTTTGTGAATACTGCCATTTATGCTGTGTATTTTCAGTGAATCATTACTCCTCATCCTTTGACCTGAAAGATAGGACATGTATTTCAATATCATGAGTCCAGTGGAATCCTCCAGTCCTACCCTGTACCAAAAGGACAGGATGGATCAATGCCTGAATGTAGATAGAGATTACCAGCACATCCTACTGGGTTAAATAAATAAATAACCAATATCTTCTTGGAGAATTCCTAGCTCATCATCCATTTGGCCATGAAGCATTATTCATATCCTAATATTTCCCATTAGCTTATTTGAATCTTTTAAGAAATAAGAAGGGAAAGAAGGAAAAGACAGATCTGACATTTTTTATTCAATCTAAAATATGCACCACAGCAGTTTCAACTAGCCTTAAAACAACAAAGAAACATACGTATGCAAAATGGACATTCCTTCTCTTTTGGTGATATTCCTCCCAGCATCAAAGGGGGAAAAGTAAAGGTTAGCCCAACATGAGTAGCAATCATATACCCTTCTCAGAAGGAAATAAAAATTAGTTCCATCAGATTACTGCTTTGTCAAAGAAAATTTTAATGTATATGAAACTTACTACATCTGAGATTTTGTGATTCCTCCTTCAATGTCACAATAGTGACGCTCATTTAGTTTTTCTTTTAGAGGACTTTTATTGATATATAGAATTTTGGATGTTTACTTTTAAAATTTATACCAATGGAGTATAATTCTGTCGTACAGCACATGTGCAGGTTCCTAGATTCAGTTGCCACCAGACAGTGGGAGGAGAAAGGATAAAGAGGGAAGGTAGGAAGAAAATTAATGGCAATAATTTTTCAGAGTTACACATTTATTGGAAGAATAGTTTGGAAGAAGTATTTAAAATATATTTTATATTTGGGAATGAGTATATATATATATATATATATATATATATATATATACACATAATGTACTGTTTTCATATGCAATCTGTAAAGTCTCCTCAGATAGCATCCTGGCTGGTCAACATGGTGCCTTTATAGATTGATATGATAATGTGAGATTTTACATGCTGAAAATATCCATATAAAGGAAGATTATTACCTTCTTTCTGTTTCCTCAGTTTCTTTTCTAACTATGACTGTGTTGAGATGAAGGACAGTAGAAGACATTTGGGTCACAATAACTTCTCCCTTTCAACAACTACAGACTACACAGGAAAACTTAATTAAATTTCTAACTGTTCTCTAATACATTTATACTTATTGAGAAACTCATTTAAAATGAAGTTTTGAGAGAATATCCAATAACCCTTACAGAATATCTGATAACTACAGCAATATTCATATAAAAATATGATATTTCCAAGTAGGATCTATGGTGCTTCAAGTGTAATGTCAACTTGACTAATTTTAGGATCCACCCAGATGATTGGGGAAGCACACTTTTGGGTGTGTCTTTGTAGGTTATGGAGGGATGGCCTATGGGCCTATATCTGACCTCTTGCCTCCTTCCTCCCTGGCACTGTTTCTTTGCTGTGCTTTCCAGTGGCCATACACTAAGTGCACTACCAGCCCTTCCACTATGATGTTTGAGGTTCAGCTGACTATGGACTGAATCTCTTTAAAACACGACCTAAATTAAAACTTCTTCTTCTATAAATTGTGGGTATTATAGATTATATCCAGTAATGGGAAAGCTGACTAAAACAGGATCCCTCTCAGAAAAAAAAAAAGGAATACGAATATAAAATTTTAAATTTTCCAAATAGCATATAAAATAGTAAAAAAGGAAAGTAAAAATATCCATAGAATTGAGATGCTGGTTAAAGGCAGAACAAGATTCCAAGGTGTCTGCTGACTTTAACTCTGTCATGCCCAAGTCATTGCCAAGTATCTCCAGTTTGTCCCACACCAACTAGAATATTCATCTAGCACACAGTATTAACACTGTTCTGGTTTGAGGCCATACACAGAAAACTTTGGGCTCACTTGAGTCTACCCCCAGCTCATATGACCTGGCCACCACTTCTAGACCAGTGTGATAGTTAACGCAGTGTCATTTTGAGTAAGAAACACCCAACTAAACTGCATAAGCATAATTCTGGGTGTGGTTGAAGGGTTTTACTCAAGGCAAATGGCCCACCATACTTAATCTCATTGTCTGAATGGCATAGAAGGAAGGCTCACTTCCATTTCTTCAGAGGAAATCATTTTCACTTTCACTTTGGACATCCTCTTCTATCTTCCAACACAGACTCTTCAGCTTTCTTTCACAGATCCTTCAGCCTCCTGATATTCAACTTGCAGAGGACTCTACAGTGAATTCCTGGCCTTCAACCATATCCCTCAGATCTCCAAAGTGTAGATGGCACTTTTACACTTTCCACGCCTGACCTTGCAGGTAGCCTCTGTAAGTCAACCTTGTAAATTTATATATTGGTATATCTTGCATTAAATCTATTTCTCTAGTAAGCACTGACTGTTATAACCAGCCAGAGACTCTGTCTGACATTCAGTTCCCATCCTGGGAAACTAGGTTTCCAAAGTGAGCTCCAATCTCATGTGTACTGACCTGTGAGAGTACCCATCTAGCACCAGATGTGCTACCCCAATCCTGGGCCCAACAGAGGCTATACCCTCACATTGCCAGAATCTGGGTAGGGAGAAAATGAGGCTAGGCCTCTGGTTGGTTAGCAGCAAGGGATAAAGGTCTACTGATTTCCCTATGCTCTGGATGCCTGATGAAACATAACCTAGTGCTCTATGCCCTCACTGGGCCTGCCAGATCCTCCCTACATTAGGTCTGGGTGCAGGTGGATCTCCTCTGGGAGTCCTGAAGCAACACAAATCTCCACCTGATGTCAAGAGCTGGTCCCATAGACACTGGAATATACATCAGTTACTACACATTGATCTCTAACCACCAGGAATTCACACCAGGAGCCTCAGAATACAATGTCCCACATCTTTCTTGGGCTGAAGCCTCAATTGGGCATTTTCTACAAGCACAGATTTATAGAGAATGATCCCTTTAAACATAGAACCCTCCACACGAATCCACAGAACATGAAGAGGGGAAAAGAGGAATGTAATTTCTAAGATAAAAGACTGCAGGTCTTGGAAAAAAATATTCTTTTGGAGATATAGGAAATTTTATTTCTCTTTTTCTTTTTTATTTTCCTCTTTTCCTATATTTAACCCAGTTTTTATTCTTTGCTCCTCTATTGTTATGTTTTTATTTTTACAATTTCTTTTTCTTTTGGTGAAGGTTGGAATTTTACCACCCATTAGTCTCCCGCACCCCCAAAAAATTACTTTGTTGTATTTGTTTGAATAGTACCTGCTTTTTTAAAAAAAAATCTATCTTCTTTTCTTGCCAACTTTCTTTCAACTTGTTCCCTTCGAAGTTTTTCTTACTTTTTCTCCCTCTAATTTAATCTCCACTCCTTATTACATCTTTGCCTTAGTTGTTTTTTTCTGTTACTGTTAGCTAATACTACTAATTTCCCTTTACTCCTTAATAGAACCTTTTATATCAATCCTATCACACTTTTCACATCTTCTATTGTTTAAGTTTTCAGTTTATTTCTTTTTCTTCATGCTTTCATATCCATATCCTTATGAACTAACTATATCTTACTAAGGATGAATACTGCCTTATCATGAGAAGGGGCAAAATTACTCTATTGAGTAGATATTTACTGCAATTATCTGATTTTTCTTATAGTTTGTTCTATAACTATAGATATTGTACCCATGCTTAAAGGTAGCAAAATGTTAGTATAGTTTGTCATTACCCAGTTTGTTGTTACCATTACTATTGTTGTTGCTGGTTGTACTACTTTATACAAAGTGACAAAATTATCCCAATCAATTGGTTTTCCTTGTATGCCAATACCTAGATTATCTGGGGGTCATAAACAATACTACTGTCCATTAACAAAGAACTGGGTATAGGTCAAACAGACTGCAGTTTTTCATTCCAGTAAACAGAGGTTATAGGATCCTGGGATATATTCAAGTATAATAACTAAATATACTTAGAAGACATCTCAGAAAAGTGGTCATAACCAAAATAGATCTCAATACTAGCAATAACATCACCTGCCTTAAGCAATTTGCAAGCCTCAATTCAAAAACAAATTAAAAACAGAAAATTAGAAAGCATGGAAGCAAAATGTCCCCCAAAATGTCTGAACTCCCCAAAACAAGTCCAGAGAGGCACCTGAAGGAATAAATCAAAAGCCACACAACCAAAATTTCTGAAGTGGTAGCAGCAAAGTAACAAACCAGGGGAACAGCAGTCTTGGTGAACTCAGGCATATATATCTGCAAATAATTGGAGAAATGGTGATCATAGTAAAAGAAATGATTCGTGAATATAGAGTAGATAACAGATTTTAAAAATAGAGAAGCTATGGAAAATATAAATGCCCAGCATATAGAAGACCTGGATTCCATAAAGTAGTCTCAAACAAAATCCAGGACATCAAAAATTCTATTTATAGTATTTGCAGCAGAATCAACCAATGTGAGGAAAGAATATCAGACCTAGAAGACATTCTTATGGTTGGTAATCAATATATGAGCGATTCCTTAGAACCCGTAAGGGATGATGAAAAATGAATCCAGCAGCTGCTAGTTGATGCAAAAAAGATGACTCTAAGAATAGCTGGAACCAGCAAAAAATTGGAAGATAGCACAAAGTATATAAAACAATCTTTTTATATTAGTAATAGAAAACTTTCCAAGCATGAAAAAAGAATTTGATATACATATAAGGAACATGTATAGAACTCTAAACAGCAATGATCAGAAAAAGTTACATCAAGATATCTAATACTAAAGGTTCCACAAATTCAACACAAAAGCAGAATCTTACTTTTTTTTTTATCGGTACCAGGGATCGAACTCACAACCCTGCACTTGCAAAACAAGCACTCATGCTGCTGAGCTAAATCCCCAGCCCTAAAAGCAGAATCTTAAAAGCTGTTAGAAAAAATAAACAACCCAGCCATAAAGGAAAAATCCATTAGAATTAAAGTATATGTCTCAACATAATTCCTAAGGTCAATAAGAATTTGGAATGAAGTATTTCAAACCCTAAAAGAAAACAACCTCCAATCCAGATTGATGTACCTTGCAAATTATCTTTCAAAATTGATGTAGGAATAAGATACTTCCATGATGTAGAACACCAGGAGAAAATCATAATCACCAAACCAACACTTCAAGAAAAAATTCTCAAGTATGTCCTAGAAAAACACAGTGAAGAAAACAATTCCAAAAGTCCCAATAGAATGAATCTACTGGAAACAGTAAGCAATTAAACAGAAGGGAAATAAATGTAACCAACAACAGGAAAATAATATAATAATGAGGATAAGTCACTACCTATCAGTTAAAATCATAAATATGAATGTTCTCAATTTACCAATCAAAAGGAACAGATTGGGAGAATGGATCAAGAAACAAGATTCAACAATATGCTTCATGTAAGAAACACATTTAACTCAAAACGAAATTCATAGACTTAAAAGATGAAACACAATATTTTATGCAACAGGACCTCCTCACTCCAAAAACAAGCAGGAGTATCTAACTGCAGAATAAATGGATTTCAAGCCAAGAATGGCCAGAAGAGAAAAAGAAGGTCAGTTCATACTGGTTAAAGGAACAATCCAAGAGGAAGAGATAACAATCATAAATATATATGCACCAAATATTGGCACACACAAGTACATAAACACTAAAGGTATGAAAAAAATTAGATAAGCACTAATACAGTTATAATGGGGGACTTCAATACTCCACTATCACAAATAGGCAGATCAGTGAGATAAAAACTCAAGAAAGCAATTTCAGGGCTGAACCAAATCTTTGAACAAATGGACTTGGTAGTTATCTACAGATTTTTCCACCCAACAATATAATACATATTCTTTTGAGCAGCATAAGAGACTTTCTCCAAAGTAGACCACATACTAACTCAGAGAATGCTTAAGTAAATAAAAAGGAACTGGAATTATCCCATGCATAGTATTGAATTTAGTTCAATGAAACTGAAAATTAATGGCAAAAGCAACCACAGAAACTACATAAACACATGGAAATTAAATAACACCCTCCTGAATAACCAGTGGGTCACAGATGAAATTAAAGAAGAAATTAGACAAGTTTCTACAATTAAATGATAATGCCAATAGGACACAACAGCATCTGTGGGATGCAATGAAAGCTGTCCTATGGGGGACGTTTATAGTAGTGAATTCCCACATCATAAAAACAGAGCAGGTTCAAATAAATACCCTAATAATGAATCACAAAGTTCTAGAAAAAGAAGAACAATATAAACCCACAGCAGGTACAAGGAAGGAAATTATAAAAATGACAGCAGAAATTAATGCAATTGACACTAAGAAAACAATACCAAAAAATCAATGAATTGAAGAGTTGGTTCTTTGAAAAATTAAATAAAATAGAAAAACTGTTAGCCAAACTTACCAAAATAAAGAAGTGATCCAAATCCATGCAATTAGAAATGAAAAGAGCAAAATCATAATGGATGCTGTAGAAATCTAAAAGATCATCAGTACTTACTTTGAGAACCTGTACTCTATAAAGTAATAAATTCAGAAGGAATGGATAAATTCTTAGATACATATGAATTACCAAAGCTGTATGAAGAAGATATAAAAATTCTAAATAATCCAATATCAGTCAATGAAATAAGAGATAAAATTTTTTAAAACTACAAAACAAGGAAAGCCCAGCTCCTGATGAATTCACTGCCAAATTCTACAAGTAATTTAGAGATAGATGATCCAGTGCTAGCACTCCTCAAACTCTTTAATGAAACTTCAAGGATAGAAGTACTCCTAAATTCATTCCTGGGAGCAAGCATTACCCTGCTACCAAAATCCGAAAAGGACCCAACCAAAAAAGAGAACTACAGGCCAACTTTTAATGAACATAGATGCAAAAATCCTCAATAAGATACAGCCAAACAGAATACAGCAAATCATCAAAAATACTACAAATGATCATGTAGGATTCACCTTAAGGATTCAGGAATGGTTTGACATATGCAAATCAATAAGTATAATATACCACATAAACATAAACAAAGACAAAAACTACATGATCATCTCAGTAGACACAAAAAGCATTTGACAAAGTCCAACACAAATTCATGATAAAAGCTCTAAAGAAAATTGGAATAGAAGGACTCTATCCCAATCTGATAAAATCATTGCCTTAGTTACTTCTCTTGTTGCTGAGACAAAATACCAGACATCCAAAGTTAGAGGAGGGCAGGTTTATTTAGCTCTGTTTTCAGAGGTTTCAGAGTTTCCAAGGCAGATGGGCAACATGGCACGGCAGCAGAAGACAGCAAAAGCAACACACAAGAAGAGAAAAACCTATCTCTATCTCTTATATTGTATGTGGTCTACCAGGATTAGGGTAGTGCCAATCCAATCAGTGGACTGACCCAGCAATCACCCATCCTTAATCCCAGCTTCCTTATTCCTAGCATTGAACTATGACTCAATCGAAAACTCTAGATTTAGCTACCTGCCAAAAAGCCCCATCTAAAATCACATGAGAGTTGAGACTTTGTGGACATCTAGACACAAACCATACCAGCCATCTATGATAAACCAACAACCAACATTATAATAAATGATCAAAAACTGAAAGCTTTTCTTAAGGAACAAGATAAGAATGTCCACTATTACCACTTCTGTTCAATGTAGTTCTGGAAACATTTGCCAGAGCAATGAGACAAAAGAAAGAAATAAAAGGAATATAGATAGGAAAAGAAGAAGTTAAATTATCTTTATTTACTGATAACATGATATTCTACATAGAACACCCCAAAAACTCCACCAAAAGACTCCTAGATTTAATGATCAAATTCAATAGCATAGAAGGGTACTAAGTCAATGCTCAAAAATAACAACATTCCTGTGCATGAATAACAAACTCACTGAGAGAGCAATTAGGGGAAACCACATGATTCACAATAGCATGAATAAAAAAGAAAGAAAGAAAAGAATCAACCTATTGAAGGAAATGAAATGTCTTTATATTGAAAACCACAAAGTATTCCATAAAGGAAGTCAAAGGGAATATTAGAAAATGAAATGATATCCCTGTTCTTAAATAAGGAGAATACAGTGAAAACAGCCATACTTCCAAAACTGTTGTAGAGAGTTAATGCAATCCCAGTCAAAATACCATTAGTGTACCTCACAGAATTCGAAAAAATACCGTAAAATTCATTTGGAATTGGAAGAAAGGCAATTATAGGTCACTAAGGCAAATCAGGGAATGTCACAATCCCTGACTTGGAATTATATGACACAGCTACTGTAACAAAAACAGCGTGGTACTGGCAAAAAGCAAATCTGAAGGTAAATGGAACAAACTAGAGGATTCAGAAACAACTCCAGACATACTTAGCCAACTTATCTTTGACAAAAAAGAGCCAAACATGTTCATTGGAAGAAAGAGCCTCTTTAATAAATGGTGCTGGAAAAACTGGCTTTCAACATGTCAAAGATTGAAACTAGACTCATGTCTAGTTTATCATCATGCATTAAATCAAAAACAAAATGGATCAAAGATCTAAATACTAAAAAAGAAACACCATATCTGCTTGAGACAGAATAGGTAGAAGTCTTGAAGACATTGGCGTAGGCAAAGACTTTATGAACAAAACACAAACCGCAAGAGAAATGTTACATAAACTCAACAACTAGGATACCAACTTATTAGAATGCTTTTGCACAGCAAAAGAAACCACCAACAGAGTGAAAAGACAGCCCAGTGTGGGAAAAAAAAATTTGCTGGCTGCTCCTCAGAGCAACTTTTTAGAATATATAAGGAACTCAAAAAAATAAGACCTTCCCCCAAATTTAAAGACCAAATCCAAAAATGGGTATCTAAAATGAATAGAGATTTCTTAGATGAAGTACAAATACAAAATAAATATATGAAAAATTTTCACCATCACTGATCATTTGCAAAATACAAATTAAAACACTGAGGGCCCATTCTCTCTAGAAAGAGTGGCTATTATCAAAAAATCAAACAATAACTAATGCTTTTGGGACTGTGGAGAAAGAGGAACTCTTCTCCACTGTTGGTGGGAGTGCACAGTGGTGCAACTACTGTGGAAATCAGTGTGGAGAATTTCTCAAGGAACTAGGACTACAAGTTCCATTTGACCAAGCTATTCCTCTTATTGGTATCTTCCAAAAAGAATTAAAAGCATCATATTACAGCAATATATGCATACCCATGTTTATAACAGCACAGTTTGTAATACCTAAATTTTGGAAAAAGCTGAACTGCCCATCAATTGATAATTGGATAAAGAAGATATGGGCTTTTATACATATGTATATGGTAAATGGATGTATCTTGAGGCTATATTCTTAAGTAAATCAGACACACCTATGTAAATACTGCATTGTTTCTCTGGTTTGAAAAACTGAAAGTGTCAATAAGGACCAAAATGTATACAGATATTGTGAAATAGAAAGTAAATGCACAAATGGGAAAAGGATCTAGGGAGATAAGAGGGGGAAAGGAAGGAAGGAAGGAAGGAAGGAAGGAAGGAAGGAAGGAAGGAAGGAAGGAAAAGGAGAATAAATGATTATGAGAAGAGAAGGAAAAAATGGAAACAAAGCTTTTGTTAATAGGAAAGGGAAGAGTGATTGAAGAGAGAGTAGGGAAACTGGGAAAAAAATCAAGTTACATCATGTACAGGTACAAATTCCCTATAATGAATGTAATCATTATGTATATCTGAAATTACCAATAAAATGAATTTTAAAAAAGACAAACAAGGAAGAAAGAACAATTATTTTCCAGTTCTACTATTTTTTACAGGAACACCAAAGTGAGCCTTTATTTTAATAGGGCCTGTGCTACAGAACAGGGGAGCCAGTACAGGGAGTGAGCCCTGCTAGATCTAAAACCTAGTTCCACTATTAATAACCTGCTAAACAAGACAGATTGCAATTACATCTATAAAGAAAAATTGTACAGTTGTCTTACTATCTGATAAGAAATCATGAGTTAATTTATATTTGAAGGATAAAGTGCCCACAAGTGTAAATGTTATTGTGATGATTGACATTTCCAACATTTTATAAGAAAATAAATATAACATGCTGCACACTTGCATGTATTCTACCATATTCCATTTGATGGTTTCTAAACACAGAACCTGATAGGATTCTGCCTGTTGAATGAGATCTCTGCTGCTAGCGTCCATACAAATTTAATGTAAGCATTTTACGTCATTGAACCATGAAGGGCACAGTGTATTTTTCCAAGGTTTTTTCCTAGGAATAATTGTGAAAGATTGTTTCCCAGGTAAATGACTGTTACCTTGCACTTCTAGAACAAATAGAGCTACGTTTTATATATTGGTTCTAGGGAAAGATATAATTTCAAGAAAGAGAATGAATTATTATTCTGAGCATGGCTAGAGTAGGGAGGGGAAACCAATAACTCTTACTTGATCCAATGATCTGTACATAATCTGCCCCCTTGGCAACAGTTTTAAAACAAGAAAGTAAAAAGCTGTTTGGTTTCTTGTTTTCATTTACTTAAGAAATCTATGCTCCAGGCCAGAAGTTTGCCATATTTGCACAGTTTTATTATCTTTGACTGGATGGATCTTTACATTATAAGTCAATGGAAACAGTCATAGCAATAAGTTTTAAGCATCAGGATCAAATCTTAATGCAGTGGGCATTCTAGATCTAGAAAAAAATCCGTTTTCAATCTCCAA
Organism: Hydrochoerus hydrochaeris; assembly: GCA_004027455.1. Classification (NCBI taxonomy): domain Eukaryota; kingdom Metazoa; phylum Chordata; class Mammalia; order Rodentia; family Hydrochaeridae; genus Hydrochoerus; species Hydrochoerus hydrochaeris. Next base: position 139,737 of record PVLA01004677.1, on the reverse strand, counting down.
GAGACAATAGCTACTGTTGTCCTGTTTCAGAGATTAAAATAATAGGAGCCACCATGTCCTCTCCTAATCCTGATGATGCCATGTTAGATTGCTGAGCTGAGGTTTCAAATAAATTCAGAGTCAAACACTGAAAAGGAGGAATGGATACAGGTTCATCCAGGGACCGTGGGTCTCTGTCTTCATGATAGGGGAGAATAACTAAAACTTGTTTGATGCCACTTTCTGGTGTTGGAAAATAGAAAGGGAAATGAGATACCTATACAAATTTCACTTCTACTAAACCGTGAGGACCATTGCAAAATAGTGACAAAGCTGCTGTCAGTATTAAAAGCTCAGCAAAATTAAGTAAATAGACACAGATAAGTTTTTGGAAACTATATACTTCTGCACCAAATAATCAAGCAGTGAAGACACAGCTAAAACTTGCTGGACATTCTGGGGTTCCTTAATGATACTAAACACTGGGTGGCATCTTTGAAGAGAAGGTATTGATTTTCCTCACGTATTGCGTGCTTTAGACAGCAATTCTTTAACAACAGCAAACATGTTTTATAGAAGGATAAAGACACATTCCAGCCTTCTGAAGCTGTTAAAATATTCTTTTGAAGAATGATTTTAAATTCTCACCAGTGAGAGAGTTTCATTACTACATTTTAGTTTTATATAAGCCCCCTTTAAAGAATTGTGCCTAGTGGATCTTCAAAATATCTCTGGGCAGCTCTAATTTATATAACCTCATTTTTTGAAAGTGTTCATTACTTCCTTACCTTTTTTTTTTTAATTGGTACCAGGGATCAAACTGATGACCACACGCTTGCAAGGCAGGCACTTGTGCCACTGAGCTAAATCCCCAGCCCCTTACTTTCTTACCTTTTAACATTCTCTCATCCAGATCAGGCCCTCTCTTGCAGACCTGGTTGCCTGCTTTGGAAGTATACTGGTGCCTGCCTTTAAGACTTCTTATTTCTAAATAGATCATGCAGAATATGACAAGGGTGGGAGAAGGCTGCTCTGCTGGCTGGCAATGGGATCAGAATCTGTCAGGGAAAACTGCCTACAATCACATCTCATCAGAATATTAACCAAGGCACATGTGAAGGGAAGAAAAGAAAATAATGGAAAATGACAGAAAGGAATGGTTTTATTTCTACCTCCAATACAAACAAGAAAAGGAAAATATCCAAATACACTTTTTAGATCAATATATGGTTAAGAAAAGAAATTATAAAGTATATCACAAAGGCTGTAGGGCAATTTATACCAGAACACCTCATTTTACTGCTCAGTGAAACAGAATATTATTTGTAAATTCTAACATGAAACACAATTTTTAAAGCCAAAAAACTTTAAGTTTTATTTTCATCCTCAAAAGGAAAAAATCCATACATTTTTGTTTTATTTGTCAGCAAAAACAAAAAATAAAATAAAATGAAAATATTAAATGATCTACTTCATAGTTATATACTCATGAACCCACCATTATATTTTAATGTTTTCCAATGATAGTTTGTTAACTTTTCTATTTTTCATGCAGGCATGGAGCTCAAGCTTGGTTATAGATATTTATGGAAGGTTGAATGCCACCAAGACAATGTAATTTAGAAGTAATATTTTACTGTCACATGCTCACACCCCTCTCAAATTATTAAACATGTAGGATCTCTAATGTTATTTAATCACTTATACATATGAATCAAGTGCAGTATAATTTATGCATTGTTAGTCCCTAAAGTAAAATGAAGCAGTAGGAAAATAATGAGTGTATACCAAGTGTCCCTGTGTGCCATGGAAGACAGACTGGCAGCGATACTTCCTGGTTCTGCAATACAGGCCAAGTGATCCTAGACACACTTTTCAAATCACTCACATTCAGTTTCCAAATCCATAAAGTGAGGATTATAATAATTCCCTACAAGGTTGCTGTTAGATTAAAATGAGATCATGTTCACAAAGCACCTATCACAGAGTAGATAATAAATGTCTCTATTACTCTCTCATTATAGAAGAAACCAAGCACTAAGAGATTCTGCATGCTGTTGTGAAGTCTATAATCTGAATTCTTTGGAAAAGATAATACAATACTGGAGGGGCTAAGTTCAATGTGTCATGGAGCAAAGGAGCAGACAGTTGCCCTATCAAGAATTTATACTCCAGTGAGAAATTCTGATGCACAACTGTAATACCAGCATTACAGGAGGCTGAGGCAGGAGGATGGCATGTTTGAGGCCAACATGAATGTTGTAGTGATACCCTATCTCAAAGCAAAAAATAAGAAAAGAGCTGAGGATGTAGCTCAGTGCAAAGGGGTTAAACCCTGATACCACAAAAATAAATAAATAGATAAATAAATTCAAAGGTTATTAGAAAGCCATATTTCAAAAGTGGCTATTATAAGTGAGCCCACATCTTTATCTTCAAAATCAATAAGATTTGTTACAGGTAGAAATACATTGCACTGCTGAAATTAGTAGCATGTTAACAAGCACAAGTATTAATAAGGTGTAAAAGTCTAGCAAGTACCAAATTTGTATCCATAGCAGTGGACCCAAAAGTCATCCAGTTCTGTCATGGGTCAAAGAACTCTACCTGACACTGACCATCACACCACCCAGATCTGGAATGGAGTGTTTAGATCACCTAAAATAAAGCTTGCTGAACAGAATATACAATCTGACCTGACTTGTCAAAAATTTTGTTTAAATCAATGTCCATGTGTGGCAAGATTTGGTTTGAGATGTACTTTGATTAAAACATAATAGAAGCTTATAGGAAAATAGCTCACTGCCACCTAATTCACACACTCTTTGGCAGTCATTATGCTGTATCTAAGAGTACTTATAAATAACTGAGAAGTTGTGTGTGACTAACCTGAATTAGGTTAGTTTGCATCATGCTAGTCTTTTTTTTTTTGTACTTAAAAATATCTATGAGGAGTGAGCAAGACTTTCCTATCGCTGGCCTGCCACGAGACTCTTGTAGTCCGGAAAAATGAAGGATTTGTACTTTTGCATTGAAGGCAAAGTAAGAAAATCAAATGTCAGCCTGCCCAGCCCCCTTGGCTCACTGGACTGGGCTCCAGAGGTTTCGCAGGTTTAATTGGACTGCGCCTAGTGAACTTCATTCAACAAGGGGAACCAGACCAGCTGAAGGGGGAGCCAAGCCAGTGCCTTGCCATGGGGTGAGTTGCAGTTTGCCAGGGCAAGCCCAGAAGGGTTTGGGACCATCGATCCCAAAGGCTGGGTGCCTGCCTAGCCCCCTTGGGTCATTGGACTGGGTTCGAGAGGTTCCGCAGGCTTGAGTGGACTGTGCCCAGCGACCTTCATTCAACCAGGGTAGCCAGGCCCACCGAAGAGGGAGCCAAGCCGGTGCTGTGTCACAAGGGAAAGCTTTGTAAAATTGCTGGAAACATGGAAATACAGAAAAATGACAAAAGACCAAAATGCAATCTCAAATCTCCAGCCAATCCCAAGAAATAGGAGCCATGTACATAGAAGAAAATACTACACATACACCTGAAATGTATGAAATGATATCAATTAAAATAAAGAAGTAAGTACAGGAAGCTATGAGGGAACTCAAATCAGAAATACTCTCCCAGGCAAAAGAAGAAATGATAAAAGTAGTGAAAGAAATAATGAATGCATCCAACAAAGACACAGCTAAACAATTAGAGGAACAAAGCAAAATGACAGAACCCCTGAATGAACAGTTTAAGAGACAAATAGAATGCATTAAGCAGATTCAAAGAGATATACAGGAAATCAAAAACTCTAATGAAAGTTGCAAAAACTGCCTCAACGAAAGTGAAGATAGAATCTCAGACCTTGAAGATAAGGTTGCAGCTAGTGAACAGGAAAGGAAAGATCTTCTAACAATAACAAGAAATCAAGAAATAACAATTCAACAGCTGCAAGATGATGCAAAGAAAAACAATATAAGATTAATAGGGATAAAAGAAAAAGAAGAGGACAATACAAATGATGTCAAGAGGCTATTTACAGAAGTAATAGCTGAAAACTTCCCAAACATGAATATGGGAACTGACGTACGGATTAGTGACACATATGGAACTCCAAATAGCCATAACCAAAACAAAACTACACCCAGACATATAATAGTCACCATCCTAGAAATCCAACATAAAAACAGAATATTAAAAGCTGTTACACAGAAAAGACAAGTCACCTATAAAGGAAAACCTATCAGACTCACAGCAGACTTCTCAACACAAACAATGAAGTCAAGAAGAGCATGGAGTGAAGTTTTTCAGATCCTTAAAGAAAACAACTTCCAACCCAGACTGATATACCCTGAAAAATTGTCCTTCAAGATACTTCCATAACAAAGAACAGCTGAAGAACTTCATGATCACCAAACCAAACCTACAAAAAATACTGAAAGACATTCTAGATACACATAAGAAAAAACCACTAAGCAAGACAGACAATTAAACAGAATGGAAAGCTAAGATACAACGTCAGAAAGATAACATGTCAACAATAAACCAATATATGACAATTATAACCTTTAATGTAAATGGCCTCAATTCACCAATTAAAACAAACAGACTGGCAGAATGGATCAAGAAACAATATCCAACCATATGCTGTCTACAAGAAACCCATCTAACCCAAAAGGAAACTCATAGACTGAAAGTCAAAGGATGGAAAACAATACTCCATGCAACAGGAACTCAGAAAAAGCAGGGGTAGCTATTCTGTTTGCAGACCATGTGAACTTCAAACCAAGAATGGTCCAAAGAGATAAAGAAGGTCACTACATACTAGTTAGGGGAAAACTGCAAGAGGAAGAGACAACAATCTTAAATATATATGCACCAAATTCCAGAGCACCCAACTACACAAAGCAAGTATTAACAGAAATGAAAAATCAAATAGGAAATAACACAGTTATAACGGGGGACTTTAACATACTCGGCCTTTTGGCTAAGATGAAGTATAACACACCATTGACACAAAAGGATAGATCAACTAGACAGAAAATCAGCAAAGAAATTATAGAACTGAATCACACCTGTGAACAAATGGATTTGATAGATGTATACAGTGTTTCATCCAACAACATCAGGATATACATTCTTCTCACCAGTACATGGGACATTCTCTAAAATAAACCATATACTAACCCACAGATCATATTTAAGTAAATGCAAAAGAATTGAAATTATCCCATGCATGTTATCAGATCATAACACCATGAAACTAGAAATTAATGATAAAATTAACTGAAAAAACCACACAAACACATGGAAATGAAATAATACACTCTTGACCAATCAGTGGGTCACAGAGGAAATTAAAGAAGAAATTAAACAATATCTACAAGCAAACAAAAATACAAATACAACTTACCAGAACCTGTGGGATGCAATGAAAGCAGTCCTCAGAGGAAAATTTATTGCACTGAGTTCCCACATTAGGAAAACAGAATGAACACAAATAAGCAACTTGATACTACACCTGAAACATCTAGAAAAAGAAGAGCAAGCCAAGCCCAAAGCCAAAAGAAGGGAGGAAATTATAAAGATCAGAGCAGAAATTAATGCAATAGAGACTAAGAAAACAATTCAAAGAATCAATGAATCAAACAGTTGGTTCTTTGAAATAATAAATAAAATGGACAAGCCCCTAGCCAACCTAATTTAAAAAAGGAAAGAAAAGCCTCAAATTCATGCAATACAGAATGAAAAAGGAGAAGTTATTACCTGTGGATTTAGAGAAGATCATCAACAACTATTTCGAAAACCTCTACTCTCATAGGTTCGATAACACAGAAGAAATGGACAGATTCCCAGAAACATATGAACCACCAAAGTTGGATCAAGAAGATGTAAAACTGCTGAATAACCCAATTTCTATCAATGAAATTGAAAATGTAATCAAGTCCCTACCGACAAAGAAAAGCCCAGGCCCAGACACATTCACTGCAGAATTCTACAAGAAATACAAAGAAGACTTAATGCCAACACTCCTCAAACTCTTCAAAGAAATTGAAAGGGAAGCAATTCTCCCTAAGTCATTCCTGGAAGCAAATATCACTCTAGTATCAAAACCTGAGAAAGACCCAACTAAAAAAGAGAACTACAGGCCAATCTCTCTAATGAAAATAGATGCAAAAATTCTTAATAAAATATTGGCAAACAGAATGCAGCAAATCATCAATAAAATTATACACTATGACCAAGTGGGATTCATCCTAGGCATGTAGGGATGGTTCAACATATGTAAATCGTAAATGTAATCCACCATATCAATAGAGTGAAAAGAATCACATGATCATTTCTATAGATGCAGAAAAAGCTTTTGATAAGATCCAACACCCATTCATGATAAGAACTTACAGAGAATTGGAATAGATGGTCTTTACCTCAATATTATAAAGCCCATGTATGACAAACCAACAGCCAGTGTCATATTAAATGGCCAAAAACTGAAAGCTTTTACCTTAAAATCAGGCACAAGACAAGGATGTCCATTATCACCGCTCCTATTCAATATGGTACTGGAAATACTAGCCAGAGCAATTAGACAAGAGAGGGAAATAAAAGGAGTAAAGATAGGAAAAGAAGAAGTTAAATTATCATTATTTGCAGATGATATGGTAATCTACATAGAAGACCCCCAAACCTCCATTGAAAGTCTCCTAGATATAATAAATAAATTCAGCAAAGTAGCTGGATACAAAGTCAATACTCAAAAATCAATAGCATTCTTATACACTAACAACAAAATCACCAAGAGAGAAATAAGAGATGCTACACCCTTCACACTAGCATCCAAAAAAATGAAATACTTATGAATTAATCTAACAAAAGATGTGAAAGAGTTATATAGGGAAAATTATAATACCCTAAAAAAGAAATCAAAGAGACCCTCAGAAAATGGAAAGACATCCCTTGTTCATGGATAGGAAGAATAAATATTGTAAAAATGGCCATTCTCACAAAATTGTTTTACACATTCAATGCAATCCCAATGAAAATACCACTAACATACCTCATAGATCTAGAGAAATCACTCCTAAAATTCTTCTGGTTCCAGAACAGACCTAGAATAGCAAAGGCAATTCTAAGCAGCAAAGGCAAGGCAGGAGGCATCACAATCCCTGACTTGAAGTTATACTACAAAGCTACTGTAATAAAATCAACATGGTATTGCAATAAAAACAGACTTGAAGATCAATGGAATAGATTAGAACATATAACTACAAACACACTCAACCACCTTATCTTTGATAAAGGGGCCAAGCATGTTCACTGGAAGAACAACAGTCTCTTTAATAAATGGTGCTGGAAAAATTGGCTATCCATATGCCAAAAACTAAAATTAGACCCATGCCTATTACCATGTACTAAACTAAAATCCAAATGGATCAAAGATCTAAATATTAAAACAGAAACACTAAATCTGTTGCAAGACAAAGTAGGTAAAAATCTTGAAGACATAAGGGTAGGTAGAGAATTCATGAACAAGAACCAAACTGCATGGGAAATATTTCCCAGATCCAATAACTGGGGTCATATCTTATTAAAGAGTTTCTGCTTGTCCAAAGAAATCTCCAGCATGGTGAAAAGAAAACCTACAAACTGGGAAAAAAATCTTAGTGAACTGTCCCTCAGACAAAGGACTTCTGTCTAGAACTTACAAAGAATTAAAAAAAATCAGACCCCCAAAATTCAAAGACCCAATCCAAAAATGGGCATCTGAGATGAACACACAGTTCTCAGATGAAGAAATATGAATGGCAAATAAATACATGAAAAAATGTTCATCATCATTGGTCATTAGAGGAAATGCAAATTAAAACCACTCTGAGATGCCATCTCACTCCAGAAAGAATGGCCAGGATCAACAAAACAAACAACAAATGCTGGAGAGGCTGTGGAGAAAAAGGAACTCTTCTGCACTGTTGGTGGGAGTGTAGACTGGTGCAACCACTGTGGAGATCAATCTGGAGATTCCTCAAAAAGCTGGGGTTGGAGGTCCCTTTTGACCCAGCTATTCCTCTCTTAGTCATATTCCCAGAAGATCTGAAAACATCTTACCACAGTGATATATGCACACCCATGTTTATATTGGCACAATTTGTAATAGTCAGATCTTGGAAACAACCTAAGTGCCCATCAACCGAGGAATAGATAAAAAAATGTGGTACTTTTATACAATGGAGTACTACTCAGCTCTAAAGAATGCTCACATTGAGATATTTATAAATAAATGGATGTATCTTGAATCTATACTCATAAGTGAAATAAATCAATCTCATATGTATAAATACCATATAGTTTCCCTAGTTTAAGAAATGGTAAGAGTACAGAAGATTTTATGGAAATCATGGTTCGCCATTATACTGCTTTGATGTCTTATGTCTTCATTCATTGGTTCGAATGGTTTTATTCTGTTTTGTTTGATCTTAATATATGTGATCATATGAATAGTTACTTTGAAGACAAGACAGAATGGTAGCCAGTGTTGATTTAACATCATCTTGCTCTGAAGTCCCACCATGCTTTTGTTTTTCTATTACCATTGGTTCTGTCACATTGTGTCTTGTTGGATTTTAATATGTATGATAGTAAAAACAAAATTTTCTGGAAAATGAGATAATACAGCAGCCATTGTACATCTTTGGTTATTTGGTTCAGAATGTCTTGGAATACTTCTATTCTCTTGAGTTGTTTATTCTACTTTGTTATGTTTGACATTATTGTGTGTGAAGCTAAGCTCAACTATTTCAAAGAAAGAGACATTATGATAGCTACTGTTAATATCCAATTGTCTTGTTGTGAAGTGCAGTATTACTTACATTGTTCTGTTCTGATCTGCTTAGATCTGTCCTCTTTTGTTTTATTCTCTTTAAAATAAAAAAAAATTTAAAAATCTATGAAACCAATGGTTGATTAATTACCTCAAGAATATATGCATCAAAGGAATGGAAGTAAACAGATTAAAACTTAAGAAAATAAAAGTTTTTTAAAAATTATATTGGAGCTAATAAAAGTTCAGTGAGTTTTATTATTAGCATTATAAATTGGTATAGTTTACTAGAAAGAAAATTGTTGAAATTTAAGAGCCTAAAAATAAATATCCCACCAATAAACATATGAAGAGATATTTATTCAGTGTCATTCGTCAAGTTAAGACAAATCAAAACTTTGGTGAAATAGTACTTCATACCCACTAGGATGGTATAATTAAAAAAAGACAGGTAATAAGCATTAGTGAGGGTGTGCAGAAATTGGAACCCTCATTCATGGCTGGTGAGAATGTGAACTAGCTGCTCTGTAAAACAATCCAGTAGTTAATCAGAGGGGGTAAGCAATTACCATAAGACCCAGAAGATCCACATCTAGGTATATAACCACATGAAATGGAAACACATAAAACTTGTACATGTATGTTTTAAGCAGTGTTATTCATAATAGCTGAGAAACAGAAACTTGTATGTCATCAATTGATAAATAAAATGTGGTATATCTATATGGTGGGATATCACGTAACCAGAAAAAGAAGTACTGAAACACTCTATAATACAGATGAATCTTGGAAACATGTAAAGTGAAAGAAGTTTTCACTAAGGATCACACAATTATGATTCTATTTATAGGAACTGCCCAAAACAGGCAAACCATGAAGACAGAAAGTAGAATAGTTGTTGTCTAGGACTAGGAAGGTTGAGACATAATGAAAAGCAACTGTTAATGGATATTGGGTTTCTTTGAGGACAATGAAATATTTTAAAATTGAATGTGGTGATGGTTACCTGTCTCTGCAAATACAAGAAAGACCATTGAATTGTAGATGAGTGCATTACATATATCTCAATTACATATATCTTAATTAATATTAATGCTCAGGTACCTTCACCCAGTAATTGTACAATTGGTAACTCACCTCTCTTTCAGTACTTATGTAGCCTAAGACAATGGAATATTAATAGAAAGCACATAAACTTGTCTAGCAGAGTAGTTATATAATGTACAATATAAGACTTTGTAAAAAAATAAGAAAGCATACTTTTAGAAAGTATCTTTTGTGGAAATTTTTTTTTTGTTTTTGGGGTTTTTGCCTTTGTTTTTTGTTTTGTTTTGTTTTTGTTTTGAGACAGGGTCTTGTGATGTAACCGACAATGGCTTCAAACTCACAGCAATCCTCCTGCCTCAGCCTCCTGAGTGCTGGGATTACAGGTATGAGCCACTACACTCAACTGTGGAAACTACTGAGGATAACAGAAGAAACCTGTCTATCTTTGCTCCCATTAAATTATTCTGTTAAACTGACTAGTTGGTAATTTGGTATTATGGAAGAACTACAGCCTGCAGGTATGTGTAAAAGTTTTAAAACAACAACAACAAAGTCATATGCCAGTAAAATCCCAGGCAAATAACATATTTATGGGCAACATTCAGTCTTCTGAGGCCACCAGTTTGTCACTCCTAACAGCATAATGCATTCAACATCTCCATTTCTAATTACAGTGAACGTTAATACCCTTTTTTATACATTCAGCATCTCACACATCCTAAATATTAGCCCCACACAGTCAGAAACTGTTTAGAAATGTAAAATCAAGAGCTTATAAAACCCTCTCCCTGTCTGGCTACAAGTCTCAGGCCTGCTGGTGATAAGAAAACTCCAGCCTCTGCAGGGACTCATTAGCATCGTCCCTGTTCCATCCTCAACACTATGTGGCAGGGCAGCGTCACCATTAACAAGTTACTGGACTGCAGCCAGTCCCCTAGCAGCCAAGCTCAGTTGGCTTTGTCTCAGCTCTACTGGGTGTCTGAACATGTCAGCATGAATGAAAGCAGTAGGGTAGCCAAATGCTCCCAGTTAGGAGCTGAAAAGAGGCAACCATAGGCTAAATAGAGGAACCTCATAAAGACTGCCCAAAGCACATCAGACCACAACTGCTATACCATCAGAGATACTGAAGTGTAGCAGCCACTGAGAGGGCAGGTAAGAGCCCATAAACACTTCCATTTCCCAGTTTTCATGCTGGCATGCCCATACATCTTACTAGATCACAAATGTTTGCTCCTCCTAATCAGATGTCCTTATTTTATTCTACAAAATAATACCTTCTTTTGTTCACCCAGCAATAATAAAGTGATAAATTAACTGGACACAAGAGCTCTATTCAGAGCACCTAAAACAACTAGCATATATGTATCAATGAAAAAGAAAAGCATCTGCTTGAAACCCTGGAAGTGAATCAGAAAATTACAATAATCTCTTCTTCATGACCTATCTTTATGTGTACTTCCAATGTGAGTTACCAAGCAAGTAATTTTTCATTATGTAACTTAAATCATTAATAGGTGAATATGGAAGTCTGTATTGCACACAAAACTCTTACGACTGTTGATAAAACTTTTGCTAATTTTAAACTTTAAAAACTATATTGATTTTAAAGTCAATTTTAAAAGGAAAATTTCAGGAAGATGCTAGATGGCCATCTGTCAGATACAGATTCCTGTATCAGATGAGTAGTAGAGAATTAACTTATAATCCCTCTAGTCTCTTTCAACATCTATTACATGATACCAAACAGCCATAGAAATTTTATGAAACAAATATACACAATTGTTAGATACATGAATAGCTCCAAATGAATGTAATACATTTAACTTTTAATCTATCTCAAGAAAACAATTTACTGATTTTTATGTTGTTAAATGTTTTAAAAATTATACTATATATAATTTTTAGTCTCCAGAAGTTGAAATTTAAGATACCAGGGTATACAAATTCGTGCGATAAATTCACCATTAACCAAATGAATGATGACATGGGAATTAGGTATACAAAGCCAAATACCAAATGGGGTTCAGGTTATTTACCTTTGACTTAAACATATGGTACAATTTCATGAGTTTTGCTTATTGATAAATACTTATCTAAACAGTTTACATCTATTATCTATTTCACTCTTCACTACATCTCTGCAATAAAAGTCATGTGTCTCAAAGAGATTCAGCAACTTGTTCAAGGTAATCCAGCTAAAAAATAGCAGAGCTAAGTATTGCTTGCCTTGGATACCTTCTCATTCCAATGCCTTTCATCAAGGCTTCCTTTTGCTTCTTTGTTCCCTTATTGGTAGGCAATACAAGAATTACTTCTATGGCTGGAGACAATACCCTGAATATGAGGGGAAGTTGTCTGAAGCCTGCCTAGAAAATTACAGAAAACTAATCTGAGTTTTCAAATATGAGTAAAAAAAAAGTTGGTAAGGCCTGAGAAAATAGGTATATGCATGCTACTATGATTGTAAATGGCTTCAATATTTCTAAAAGCTATCTGCTAACAAGGAATGAAAGCTATAAAATTTTTCTTGCCCTTTGATTCAGTAATTTCAGTCTTTGGAATATACCTCAAGGAAATAACAGAAAGAAAAAGGTAATTTGTTCAAGATTGTGGCTATTTGTATTAGTGAAAAACTGGAAACAACCAAAATTCCAAGTACTAGGACAATGACAAAGCAAGTTGGGCTGGTAGAAAAAGAAAAGAAGAAAACTTTATAATACTCCCAAATGACAAATGTAGAATACACTCACATGTGGACATCTATGTAAGGAGTAATTTTATGTTTAAAACTAAAACTCGAGTTAGTATAAACTTGTTCAACCAAGTAACACAGTATATACATTAATAATAACATGAAAATTGTGAATTTATAAAGAAGTACATCCTTTGCAGTGTTGAAACGCCAACACCAGAATGGGACCTGACACATAGATTGTGTTTAATATAAACTCTTTAATGAAAGCAAAGATATATTCAGATCTTACTAGTATAAGGAAGTCAGTCATCGTCTCTTGCATTTGGCAGACTTAAAGTGGGGTGAAGAAGTTTTATGGTGAAAAGAGGGAGAAGAGTTTAGGTGTGCCTTGGATAGAGATGGCTAGCATGGTGAAGCAGAAGGTCAGCTAACAAAAAGTAGGACATGTTAGGTAATTTTGGTTCAAAAAAGCTATCAGGCTTTCTCTAATTGAGCCTGAGTTAGAAGGGGGTGGGAGAAAAGGAAGCCAGAAGTCATTGACCAGATCCTCACTGTCCTGGGCTGATTACTACCCAGGTTACATCTTAACTTTTGGACTGGCTGCTAAAGAAAGTGTGTGTCTGACTTTTATCATCATATTTTCATTGTCCACTTATGTATCCAATCTGTCACTATTCAGTTATATATTTATTACAGAAGGATGTAACTCAGGAACAGCCAGATGGAAGAGATGAGAATTGAGGGGAGGGGTGCAGAGCTTCTGTTCCGTCTCTGAGGCTGCCACCCGAAGAGCATCCCCAGGTATTCAGCAAAGCACAAATTCAACTTAATAAAAACTTATGGGTTTAAGTTACATAAAGGTCACTGTTTTTCATCGAGACTCACATGGATTTTATATGTATTACACTGCTGTCAGTAAAGGTTAATATGTTGTAAGGACCTACCAAGTTCTTTCACTATATTGTCACATATTCTTGTCCAGCCCTGTGAAGTGTTATTACTACTCTCTCTCTTCCAAGAGGGGGAAACTGGGGCACAGAGATGCCAAGTAATTTGACCAAGTTTACACAGATCATGGCAGAGATGGGATTTCAGCCCACATAGACTCACCATGCAGCCACTGTGCCATGTTGACTTCCCATATTTGGGAGAAATAGCTAAATTTTGTTCTTTCCCATTAACTATTTCTATATTTTGTTTGCTGTTTTTTCTCTTTACCATTCCTAATTTATAACATGTAGAATCCTTGCTGGAAGGATTCTTCCGAGATGTGAAAGTAGAAGATTTTTAAATCAGGTGACAAGTATAGCTAGAAACTGGAAGATAAAAATGCTTCTGAAAGATAACAGCAGAAAATAAAGTTAACATTTGAAACAAAGAAATACTCAAATGGGATTGAATTGAAGCTATAAGTTTTGAGAAAACTTTTCGGGGAAAAGTAACAAATACAAAAGACAAATTATAAACTCTTAGGGAGATATTAAACATAAAATTTATGTCTTGCTCTTGCCTAATATCTTATATTTTACAAATTACTTTTTATTTATGATATTACTTCATTCTCATTTCATAAAGTGATAGATAATAGAGTTGGCAGATGAGGAAACTGAGATTAAATGGTTCTCCAGATGCAGCTACTCAGCACTAGTCAGCTCATTCTCCGTAGAGTAAAATCTTGATGCTGTACAAAGCACTATACAAACTTCCCTTTTCATTCATTCAGAGTTCATAGAGCCCTATTATATAAGTATAAATTCACTGAGAGAGAGTCCAAAAAACTGCATGAATGAAGCAAATGTTAAGATCTAAGTATATAATGGATTTAATTAATAAAAGAGGTAGAGAAAAGGCAAAATTGTCATCTAGGTATAAATAAAATTCCTTGGGGCTTAATGTAGTTATATTGTTATGTGCAGAAAGACAAAAAAATCCAAATTTTTCTATCTATAGCCTTATAAGAGGCACATTATCTCAGAATTCTGTCACATATAATACATAAACAAAATAAATTTTACTTTATCTGTACTTTCCATGGAAGTACTTTTATCATGAATGAGGTGAGCTACATTTTTTTGCATTTCTAAATTTTTTACATTTCTAAGTACCCTCTTTTAGCTGGTTCTAACAGAGACCTTTTCTTGCTTCAGAATTCAGGCCAAATACTATCACTTTCAAGAAACCCTTCAGAGCATCCAAACAAGAATAACCATCCCTTTCCTAAGAACTTTTAGCATGTCCTCTATCACCTTATTGCCTCTCACCTTGTGTAATTCCTGGATGGCATACATTTGGGATTTACCTTTTTGCAACCTCTGACCCCAAGATCAATATACCATACATTGCAATGAATATATTGCATTGCATTGAATCACTAAGAAATCATCTGATTTCAGTCATGCTCTATGAGTTTACAAAATTTCACTGGGTTTTGAGCTGCTCCAATTCCACCATAGAAATGACCTTAATCAAGAACTCTTTTCATTTATAAAACTTATTTCCCTATAAACATATTTTATGTGACCTTCTGTACCATAAATGCATTAATTTAAATCATTAGTAATTAGCGCTAGCAAAACAGCAAATGCACATCCACAAGGTTAAGTTGTGGTGCTTTTAATCAAGCAAGAATATGGAAGTCATGAATTTTAAGCAAGCTAATTTGATATTTGCTTTTACTATAAATTTTATAAAGATTTAGCCAGATTCTACTCAATATGAAAGTAGTAGCTTCAAAGCCAGTATTTCAGTTATTTGAAGAGTCTCTCTTTCAATATAATCTGAAAATAAACTGCTATTAAAAGCACTTAAAATTTCAGAGCAAAATATACATCACTTCTACCAACATCAATTGCTCTTCAGGGAGAGAAAATAATATTCTTTTTATTAGCAATTTAGAATAACAATTAAATAACATTCATTTTATTGTGGTTTTTATATAAGAACTGAGAAAACAATTCCTCATTTTAGTTGTAAAAATACAAGGGAAAGCGCTGAGTTTCTGAAACACAGTGATCTTCCTGCATTCAGCATTCCCTTGGGCCACGCATGGTGGTGGTATGATCTTCCTTTGAAAAGCTTACTTACAAGGAAGATAAAGAGCAAGAAATAACAAAAATACCACTGAGGCTTGTAATGAAAATCAAACTTTAAAAAAATATAAAGTATTTATTTTCAATTATACCACATTCTATGAAATATAAAAATATCTCCCATTCCATTTTGTTTAACATGAAAAGAGTTCTTTGATCTGTGAATGGGCTAATTGAACAGCTATCCACATAATTCCTGTCCTTTCAGGGAGAGTAGCAGTCAAAGATCAGAAAGGAAAGCATAAGTCATGAAAGGGATTAAGTCTTACTTCCTCATCATCTTCAGTAAATGGAGCACCTTCAGGAATCTTATTTATCGCTTGTGCCACACCAATAATCTCACCATCACTGCTTCTGATGGGCATGCACAATAGTGATTTTGTCTTGTATCCTGTGAGCTTGTCAATTTCATCATTGAATCTTCTGTCCTAAAAATAAGACAGATAAAGCATTAATTGCAAGTGCATTTATTGTCAGGGAGGAGAAAGAAGTGGACTTCTCTAGTTACTTTGTCACTGGGAATTTTCCCCCATAAATTTTTAATCCTAATAACAGATATAACTTCACGTTTAATTCACCAGTTGCTACCCCAAATAAATGAAGAAACATACATCAAATTGAATTGCAATGTATCAAAATTGAGGAAGGAAAAGTATCCATGGGAACCCCACACCATGCCATTTATTAAAATATGTTATCTCATAAAGATGAATAGATATGAAATGTTATATTAGAAAAACATATAAGGAAATATAAAACACTATGAAAAATATTAATAAATAATTATTTCTACTTTAAATTATCCTATAAAAATAAAAGAATTTGGCCAGGGATATAGCTCAGCAGCATACTGCCTGCCTAGCAAGTGTGAGCTGGTACCAAAAAAAAAAAAAAAGAAAGAAAGAATTTATGAGTCCACAAAATACTCCCAAAAAGAGACAAGCAAGGAGGATAAAAGATTTAGCTATAGAATTCCAGCTTAAAAATATAGAAAACATTATATCATATTTATTTTCATTGTATTTTATAGAGAAAAACAATAATACAATAATATAGAATTTCAAAACAATAATAGTAAATTAACAATGGTTAATATATTGCATATTGTTATTTTCAGAGTAGATGCTGAAATTACAAGACAAAGACCTGCAAAACTGATCAAACAATATAAGCACAAATCAGGCTAGGGATATAGCTCAGGAGCATAGCATCTGCTTGGCCAGCTTGAGGTTTTGAGTTCTATTCCTGGTACACACCAAAAAAATCCCACAAATTGTTCTTTTCAATGAACTAAAAAAAAATTAGTAGTACAATTGTCTTAGCTATTGTGTGTGTGTGTGTGTGAGTGTATTTTTTCCCTTCTTTCTTTTCTCCTTTCCCCTATTCCAATTGTTCTTCCCTTTTGAGTAGTTTCATTCTCTTTCCCAGTACCTATTGTATATTTGGATTTTATTAGCTCTTTGAGTTTCTTACACTAGAGAGACAATGTGATGTTTCCATAGGGAGCATCTGATTTATTTCACTTTTAAGTATGGTCTCTAGTTGCAACTATTTACCTATAAAAGTCTAAAGTTTATATTTTTATGGGCTGAGTAGTATTCCATTGTATAAAAATACCACATATTTTTTACCCATTCCTTGGTTGATAGGCATTTGGGTTGATTCCAAGATTTAGCTATTACAGATTATGCTGCTGTAAACATGGGTGCACATATATCACTGTGGTATTATGCTTTTAATTTTTCTGGAACAATATCCAGGAGGGAAATAGCTGTGTTGAATAGTACTTCTAATGCTAGTTTTTTGCGGAATCTCCACACTGATTTCCACAGTGGTTGTACCAGTCTACACTCCCACTAACAGTGGAGAAGCATTCCATTTTCCCTATAATCACTCCAGCTTTGCTATTGGTTGATTTCTTGAGGATAGCATTCTATCTGGGATGAGATGGAATCTCAGTGTTGCTTTAATTTGCATTTCTCAAATGACCAATGATGTAGGACATTTTTTCATATATTTATTTGCAATTTGTATTTCTTCATCTGAGAAGTATTTATTCATTTCAGATGTCCTTTTCTGGATTGGGTCTTTAAATTTGGAGAGTCTAATTTTTTCAGCTCTTTAAATGTTCTAGATAGAAGTACTTTGTCTGGAGGACAGTTGGCTAAAATTTTTTCCCACTCTGTGGGTTGTCTTTTCACTTGATTTATTTTGATGTGCAAAAAATTTTTAATAACATGTGATCCCAGTTGTTGATTCTTTGAAGTACTTCCCTTACAGTCTGGTTTTTGTTCATAAATTATTAATACACCTATGTCTTCAAGATTTCTAACTACTTTGTCTTCCAGTAGATTTAATGTTTCTGTTTTAATAGTTATATCTTTGACCCATTTTGACTTTAGGTTAGTGCATGGTGATAGACATGGATCAAGTTTTAGTCTTCAGCATGTAGAGAACCAGTTTTTCCAACACCATTTATTAAAGAGGCTGTCCTTCTTCCAGGGAACATGTTTAGCTCCTTTGTCAACCATAAGGTGACCAAGTGTCTTTGTAGTTGTATCTGTATCCTGTAATCTGTTCCACTGGTCTTCAGGTCTGTTTTGTTTTGTTTTTTACTAGTACCATGCTGATTGTATCACAGTAGCTTTGTGCATAAGAGTACTATAATTTTCAATTCATAGATTTTTTTCTTCCTTTGTAATATTGATTCATATTTCACTTTTTTGAATGCTTTTGGGAAGTGTGTGGTTTCCCTTATTTCTCTCTCAGTGAGTTTGTTTTTTGTGTGCAGGAATGCTATTGATTTGAATGTTGACTTTGTTTCCAGCTATGCTACTGAATTTTCTTACTAAATCTAAAAGTTTTTTCATGAAGTTTTGGGGTCTTCTACGTAGAGTATCCTGTCATCTGTGAAAAATGATAATTTTTCTTCCTTCGCTACCCTCATTCTTTTATCTCTGTCTCTTATCTAATTGCTATGGCTTTTGTTTCCAGAACTATATTAAATAAGAATGGTGACAGTAGACATTTTTGTCTTGTTCCTGATTTTAGAGTGAAAACTTTCAGTAATTGTCCATTTAGTATAATGTTAGCTGTTGGTTTATCATAGTCGGCTTTTATCAGATTGAGGTAATGACCATCTATTCCAATTTTCTCTAGGGTTTTATCATGAATGAGTGTTGGACTTTATCAAAAGCTTTTTCTGAATCTATTGAGATGATCATGTGATTTTTGCCTTTGGCTCTGTTGATATGGTGTATTATATTTATTGATTTGTGTATGTTGAACCATCCTTGCAATCATGGGATGGATCTTACTTGGTCATGGTGTATAATCTTCTTGATGATTGGCTGTATTTTGTTTGCTTCTATTTTATTGAAAATTTTTGCAATTTGTTCATTAGGGAGATTGGTCTGTAGTTCTCTTTTTGGTTGGATCTTTTTCTGGTTTTGGTATCAGAGTAATTCTTGCCTTAAGGAATGAGTTAGGGAGTACTGTTTTCCTTTCAAGTTCATTAATGAGTTGGAAGAGTATTAGTGTCAATTCTTCTCTAAATTTCTTGTAGAATTCAGCAGTGAATTTACCAGAACCTAGGCTTTTTTTGATGGCAAGTTTTTAATTACATTTTCAACTTCACAAACTGATACTGGGTTATTCAGAATTTTTCTATTTTCTCAATTCAGCTTTGGTAATTCATGTACTTCTAGAAATCTCCATTTCTTCTGCATTTTTATACTATGCAAGTAAAGATTTTCAAAGTAGGTATTGATAAGCCTCTGAATTTCCACAGAATCTGTAGTGATTTCACCCTTTTTGTTTCTTATTACATGAATTTGAGATTTTTCTTTCCTTTTTTTGATAAGGTTGGTTAGGGGTTTACTAATTTTATTTATTTTTTCAAAGAACCAATTCTTTGATTCATTAATTTTTTAAATGTTTTCTTAGTCTCAATGGCATTATTTGTGCTCTTATCTTTATAATTGCCTCTCTTACATGGGTTTTGGGCTTGACTTGCTCTTCTTTTTCTAGAAGTTTGAGGTGCAACTTTGATTGTTATTGTTCTGCTTTCCTGGTGTGAGAATTCACTGCTATAAATTTCTCCCTCTGGACTGCTTTGACTGTATCTTACAGGTTCCAGCCAGTTGTATTTGCAGTTTTGTTTGGTCTTAGATATTGCTTAATTTCTTCTTTAATTTTATCATTGATCCATTAGATAGATGTTCAGTAGGTGTTATTTAATTTCCATATGTTTATGGAGTTTTAGGGGTTTCTTTTGACATTAATCTCCAATTTTATTGCACTATAGTCAGATAATATGAAAGGGATAATTTCAATTCCTTTGCATTTATTTAAGCATGTCCCACCAGTTAGTATATGGTCTATCTTAGATAACATTCCATATGCAGCTGAAAAGAATGCATATTCTGATGATGTTGGGTGGAGCACTCTGAAAACATCTACTCAGCCTATTTTTTCACAGATTTGGTCCAGTTTGGATAGTTCTTTGCTGATTTTTTGCCTAGTTGATCTATCACTAATGGAGTATTGAGGTCACCATTACAATTGTGTTATTGCTTATTTGATTTTTCACATCTATTAATATTTATCTTATATAGTTGAGTGTTCCCATATTTGGTGCATACAGATTTATGATTGTTATCTCTTCCTCTTGAAATTTTCCCCTAACAAGTATGCAGAAACCTTATTTATCTCTTTTGATCATTCTTGGTTTGAAGTTCATATTGTCTTCAAACAGAATAACTACTGCTTTTTTCCAGGTTCCCATTTCATGGAGTATTGTTTTCCATATTTTGACTTTTAGTCTATAAATTTCTTTTTGAGTTAAATGTTTTTCTTGTATACAGAATATTGTTGGATTTTGTTTCTTGATCTATTTTTCCAGTCTGCTTCTATTGATTGGTGAATTGGAGCCATTCATGTTGATGGTTATAACTGATATGTATTGGTTTGTTTTTGTCATGTTATTTTCCTGTTATTGGTTCCTTCTTTTTTCCTCTATTAAATTTTTTGCCTTGTTTGGCAGTTTCTTTCTATTGTTCTTCTTGGGATTGTGATCATTTTTGTCTCTGTTTAGACTATCAGTACCCCCTGTAGTGTTGGTTTGGTTGTAGTATCTATTTTGCAACTACCAATGGAATAATGATTACAAGCAAGGATCATTAAGGGACACTGAAACTTTTGGGTAAAAGTTGTTGCTAAACAGGATATTCACATAGGTTTCAAGTGTAATCTTATTAATAACAATGATCTCTTTATAATGAAGGGATTCGGCATTAATAAGACAAGGATAAAAATGTCTCCTGATGTGACGCCACAGAAAAGATACAACATCACCTAGAACATGGAGTGTTCATGTCAAATGTGTAGCACCAACCTAATCATTCAGGAAAAGAAAACTAAGAAACTTGTATATCATTGTTAATTCTATCAGAAGCTTGACCCAGACTCTTCAAAAATGTCAACATTGTGAGAAATCAAAAAAATAAAAATAAAGCTATGGAAGCTGCAGTGGATTAAAAAAACCTAACAGACCTAAAATCCAAATAAAATATGTGATTCTTTGCTGGAAATTTCCAATATTCCACAAAGGATATTTTCAAGAGATAATTGGAGAAAGTTGAACATTAAGTCAATGTTAAGTCATATCTTTATCTTAATTACAAATTTCTTAGGTTTGCTAGTCTTGTTGTCCTAATAAGAACTTTTATAGGTTTGATAGCTCTGCTGTAATCATATTGAAGGATACAGGAGGGGAGAGAAGGAGAGAGGAGGGAAAAAATTGGTTCCTAAAACTGCTCCAAGGAAGAATATAAAATGGATCTAACTTGCTCTTCCAAGCCAGGGGCTGAACTGAGGCTTCCCAGTAAGTCCTCTCTAGGGATTTCACAACCATCTGTTAAAAGTAATTTAAAACATAAAAACCAAATCAACACTGCTATGGAACTAAGGATTTTCTGAGGGCCTAAAAGGGTTTCCTTTTTAGGGACAAAGTGATAGTCTCAAGATCAAATGAACACTGCAACTGGCCACATGATGACCCTCTGACTAGGTATATAGCATCTCCAACAGCACAAGTACAAGAGTCCTTAAATGTCATAATAGGAACCAGATCTAATCTGGGGATCTATGGAGGCCACCCAAACCCTCACTCAGGAGAGGAGACCCCAAATGGAGAGACAAACTGAAGTCCAAACAAAACTAAATCTCCTGATCAAAATAAGTATGCAACCAGTGTCTTAGAAAAATGCTTAATTGAGGAGAACAAGAAGGTCACCAAGAAGCTACAATCTCATGTGAGTTGGCACCATGTTCAGGCTAACTGGGGGAAAGCCAGACATCAGCCCTCTCCTTTGAGTCAGTGCCATATGCAGAATGTGGGGGGAGGAGAATAAGAAGTCAACAAGCTAAGACTTCCTATGAGTTGGCGCCACGTGCTGGCTTACTGGGGGAGAGGCAGATCCAGTCCTCTCCTGTGAGTTGGCACTATTTGCAGACTGTGGAAGAGGAGAACAAGAAGTTAACAAGAAGCTAAGATCTCTGGGAGAGAGCTAGACATCAGCTCCTTCCAGCACATAGGCAGGGAGACAAAAAGAGCCAACATCCCCCACCACTCCAATAAGTGACCAGCTGATCCAGAGAAACACAGGCTGTGATGATAGCTAATGAGGTAAATACAACTTAATGTTTGTAGTGTTTAATGTTTCACTGACTTTACAGGCCTTTACAGGCCTAAAGCCAGTAGTCTGATCATTTATTTAGAGGATAACAATATGCATTGTAGCATATATGGGGGATCTCCTTCTGAAGGTGGTAACCATTGTTAATTCCCTATTATCTTTTGTTGAGGTCCTGTCTTATTCTCATTGTTTGGTTTGGTTGGGTTTTATTCTGTTTTGTCTTGTTTCATTTTATTGTGTCTGATGGCATGGGCAGCTATTTCGGGGATGGAAGGATGTATTATGGTAGCTATTTTGGATTTATGGTTGTCTTGTTTTGAAGTCCTGTATTTCATTCATTGGATTTCTTTTATTGGTTTTATTCTATTCTGTTTTGTTTGGTTTTGCTACATCTGAAGGTATGGGCAGCTATTTTGAAGACAAGAAGCAGCATTATGATAACCATTGTTGATATCCTATTAGAAATCCTTTGTCACTTATACTGTCTCCTTTTGATTGACTTTATTCTTTTTTTTTTTGACTTGGCTTTGTTCTCTTTAAAATAAAATTTAAAAGAAAGAAAAATTATTAATTGTATTAATTTTTTTTAAAAAAATTATGTGTCAGGCTATAGGCTAGGAAACATACCAAGAAAAAAAAATAAAAATCATCTCTGCCTTGTAGAGCTTGCAGTCTAGTAGGTGAGGCCCATACATATAAATGTGCAATTATATACTAGGGTTAGTGACACTGAAGAAAAGAACAAGGTGTATGAAAGAGGCAAATGATGGAAAGAAATTTTCTGAAACTGCATATAAAGGTCCTAAAGTAGGAAAATACTTAATTCCAAAGACTTCTAGGTCAAAATAATAGAATGTGGAGTCAAAGGGAAAATGAAAGAGGGAGGCAGGAACCTAACACTGTCAAGTATTATATGACTGGGAAAAATTATATTTAATCACAAATGCAGTAGAAAACCATGGAAGATCTTGAAGGAGAATAATGGCATAATTTGCAATCTAGCACTTAGAAGTCTCTTAAACTATCTTACTAGTTTGTTTATTCTTCCTCAGAATAGAATATAAGATCTCTGCTATCAGAAATCTTTGGTTTCTTTTTTATTGCTTTATCTTGGCATATTACAAGTGCTCAACAATTTTTAACAATGTATTTTTAAGATTATACTGTCATGCAAAATATAGTTAAGTTGTTAAGCCCATGAGACCCCACCCTTCACTCCTTGGCATATATTTAGGCACAGTTTTGCACACTTATGAAAGAGATACCCACAAACGTTACTGTACCATGAAAATAAAAATTAGAAAATCAATAGGAAAATAAATAAGTAAATTATGATTCTTGATTTGCTGGCATACTTTACAATTTAAATAAATAAACTAGAATAACATTTATCAATATGAATGAATATCAAAAATGAGCTGCAGTCTAGTACTAATTATATAATGCTAATAAATTACATATTGTATAGACAGTATTATACATAGTTTTTGGCCACTGGGACATAATACTTGACACATAACTTAAATAAGGAGATGCTTAATTCACCTCACATTTTAAATAGATTTACTCTATAAATGACTGGCTCCAAGCCAAAAACATCACATTGAAGGTTATGTTGTAACAATACTGTTTGGTTCATAGTGACCAGGTAGCATGATCAGGAGAAGAGCTTCAGAGAGGAAGGGGAGAGCAACCAGATATAGACTTCAAGACTATGTCCATGACACACTTAGAAGTGTTCTCTACAAAATTCCAGGGCAGATTCCAAAGTCAGTGAATTTAAAACTCTACTCTGTCTAACTAATATTTACCAATATTAGTAAATACTTATAAACAATATTAAATATTATTCACAAGTTCAAATATGGGGGAAAAGTATAAAAATACACATGGGAGATAATACTAACTTTTATTAGTGGTTATCTGTGGAGATGGAAAGAGGAAATAGCACCAAGGAGAGGAATAGAAAAGGAATCAACTTTATTATTAATAATAAAGTTTTACTTCTGTATAAAAACAACTGAAGAATAAGATGCTGGCTCTCTGGATGTGTCCTCTGGGGTGCCCAGGGAGGCTGATCTCTGCTGACATGGAACCCACTGTCAGTCCTGCCCATGTCTCATATTTCTCCAGGCAAACCACACACTCCAAGATGGTGTGGCACCCCACACTTCAATATACCTGTCATCAAGGCACTATTCTGAAGCCTTGATGGTGGGATGCACTGGATGGTAAGAGGGGTCCTGCTCCTATGTGTGGAGGCTGATTTGTATCCTTAGGCTGAGATCCAAGTCACAAGACTACTCCCTGGTCACATTCATCACTCTCTGTAATCACAAGGCCTTGCTCATGTGTTTCTTGATTTCATCCATAGAAAGTATGGCAGAAAGTGGTCAAGATGGGCCTTGATATGCTCAACTTTTGCTTTTTTATCGCTACCAGGGATCCAGCTCATCACCATGTGCTTACAAGGCAGGCACTTATGCTGCTGAGCTACATCCCCAGCCCTCAATTTTTGCTTAGATAGGGTTTGTTTTCAACTAAGGGTGGTTTCCCTGATTGGGAAATTGCCAAGCCAATGCCATGCTGTGGAAGCTATGAACTTTTTAAATTAATACTGTGAGAATTCACCATATATCTCTTTGCTCTGGTCTGTCATGGCATTCAGCCTGATGGTCCGCTGTTGAGAAAAATTTCTTTTCCTAACCACATAATTAATTTCACAATTCAGTCTTTCAGAGAATGTTTGAGAGTGATTATACAGAAGAAATCTGAAACAAAATTCCATATTCTTGAGAGTCAATAGGATTTTCTCCCAGATTCTCAAAAGACTCAAAGTGCAGCTAAACATTAGATACAAGCTTTTGCTTTTTAACTAACCAATCTCTTAAAGAAGATTCAACTTTATGAATGTAATATATGACCAAACATCGTCTATATTTGTCCTGGTAGTGAAAGACAAAGGAGAAGACTGTTAATTCATAAGTAAAGACTGCAGAAAATTAGACAGAATTTAATTTTCAATGTTCTCCATCATCCAGTTGATACCAGCTACCAATGGTTACATGTCCTGGGGAAACTTTACAATTAGAAAATATTGATGCCTTACTCACAATACTAATTTTTATTTTTTAAAAAAGAGAAGAGCTTGAAAAACTAGAAAGAAGAATTTGAAAAACTTGAATATAGAGAAGTCACATTTAGGGAAGAGGCACCCTTGTAGATGTATCAAAATACCACAAATTCTAAATGGAGACCTAATCTTCAATATATTTCTGCTACTTGTCCTAAAAAAGTTTCTGTCTACACACAAAAATTTTTGAAAATCATAATTTTTCCACTATGAGAAACTCTAAAATGGAGATGTATTCTATAAAATTTCTGTTGCTCTTTCAGTAATAGGGATCAAACCCAGGGATGCTATACTACAGATACTTACTTGGCCCTTTTTATTTATTTATTTATTTATTTATTTATTTATTTATTTATTTTATTTTGAGACAGACACTTTCTAAACTGCCTAGGCTGGCCTCAAACTTACAATCATCTTGCCTGAGCTTCCCACATAGCCAGAATTACAGGAGTGTACTACCCTGCCTGGTTAAAAATAATATTTTAAAAAAATTTAAATTCTGTATAATGAAAATCTATTCTATTCATTTATGGAAAAATTACATAAAGTACATATAATTCAATATAAAAGTTCATAAACATATATAATCTCTTTTATTTAAATGTTTCAAAAATTTATTTTAAAAACTAAGGCCATTCTTCTCAATTCACCTATAAAAAGAAATAGATTGACAGAATGGATCAAAAAACAGGACCCCACAATATGCTGTATACAAGAAACACATCTGACCCAAAAGGAAATTCATAGATTAAAAGTCAAAGGATGGAAAACAGTATTCCATGCAACAGGAACCCAGAAAAAAGCAGGGGTAGCTATTCGATTTGCAGACAATGTGAACTTCAAACCTAAAATGATTAAAAGAGATAGAGAAGGTCACTACATACTTGTTAGTGGAAAAATTCAAGAGGAAGAACTAACAATTATAAATATATATGCGCCAAATACAGGAGACAGATACTAATGGACATGAAAACCCAAATACACAAGAACACAATGATAACAGGAGATCTTAACAGCCCATTGTCACAAAGAGATAGATCAACTAGACAAAAAGTCAGCAAAGAAATAACAGAACTGAATCATACCTGTGAGCAATTGGACTTAGTAGGTGTTTACAGAGTGTTCCATGCAACCACATCAGAATTCACATTCTTCTCAGCTGCACATGGGACGTTCTCCAAAATAGACCATATATTATCCCATAAAACATTCTTAAGTAAATGCAAAGGTATTGAAATCATACCATGCATAATATCTGACCACAGTGCACTGAAATTGGAAATTAATGGCAAAAGAAATTGTAAAACCTGCATAAATACATGGAAATTAAATAACAGCCTTTCGAACAACCAGTGGGCTACAGATGAAATTAAAGAAGAAATAAAATAATACCTACAATTCAATGAAAATATAGAAACAACATACTATAATCTGTGGGATGCAATGAAAGCAGTCTTAAGAGGGAAATATATAGCAATAAATTATCACATCAAGAAAACAGAATGAGCACAAATAAACAACCTAATGCTCCATCTCAAGCATCTAGAAAAAGAAGACCAAGCTAAACCCAAAGCTCATAGAAGAGAGGAAATTGTAAAGATTAGAGCAAAAACCAATGAAATTGAAACTAAAAAAAAATACAAGAATTAATGCATCAAAAAGCTGGTTTTTTGAGAGAATAAACAAAACTGACAAACCCCTAGCTAACCTTATCAAGAGAAAGAAAGAAAAAACCCAAATTCATGCAATAAGAACTGAAAAGGGAGAAATTACTACAGATCCCATAGAAATGCAAAAGATCATGAATACCTACTTTGAAAATCTCTCCTCACATAGAGTGGAAAACAAAGAGGAAATGGACAGATTTCTAGAAACATATGAACTACCAAAGCTCAACCAAGAAGATATAGCAATTTTGAACAACCCAATATCAGCTATTGAAATTGAAAATGTAATTAGAAACTTACCAACAAAGAAAAGCCCAGGTCCTGATGGATTCACAGCTGAATTCTAAAAGAAATTTAGAGAAGATTTGATGCCAGTACTCCTTAAACTCTTCAATGAAATTGAGAAAAAAGCAATCCTCCCTAAATCATTCCTGGAGGCAAGTATTACTCTGATACCAAAACCAGAGAAAGATGCAACCAAAAAAGAGAACTATAGGCCAATCTCACCAATGAACACTGAGGCAAAGATGCTCAACAAAATATTGGCAAATAGAATGCAGCAAATCATCAAGAAAATTATACATGATGACCAAGTGGGGTTCATTCCAGGAATGCAGGAATGGTTTAACATACGCAAATCAATAAATGTAATACACCACATCAACAGAGCCAAAAACAAAAACCACATGGTCATCTCAATAGATGCAGAAAAAGCTTTCGACAAAGACCAACACATGTTCATGTTAAAAACCCTTCAGAAACTCGGCATACATGGCGTCTACCTCAACCTTATAAAGGCCATCTATGACAAACCAACAGCCAACATTATACTAAATGGACAAAAACTGAAAGCTTTCACTTTAAAATCAGGAACAAGATAAGGATGTCCACTATCACCAATCCTTTTCAACATAGTTCTGGAAACACTAGCCAGGGCAATCAGACAAGAGAGAGAAATAAAAGGAGTAAAGTTA
Source organism: Hydrochoerus hydrochaeris (assembly GCA_004027455.1). NCBI lineage: Eukaryota > Metazoa > Chordata > Mammalia > Rodentia > Hydrochaeridae > Hydrochoerus > Hydrochoerus hydrochaeris. The sequence goes on along the minus strand of PVLA01004677.1, from coordinate 111,654 downwards.
GGAAAGGAAGAAGTTAAATTATCACTATTTGCAGATAACATGATACTGTATATAGAAGACCCAAAAAACTCCATTAAAAGACTACTAGAGGTAATAAACAAGTTCAGCAGTGTAGCTGGATACAAAGTCAATGCTCAAAAAATCAATAGCATTCCTGTACACAAACAAAAAACTCGCCGAGAGAGAAATCTTGGAGATACTGCCCTTTACAATAACATCTAAAAAATGAAATACTTAGCAATCAACCTAACTAAAAATGTAAAAGACCTATATGCTGAAAATTATACTATGCTGAAAAAGGAGATTGAAGAGGATATTAGAAAATGGAAAGACATTCCTTGCTCTTGGTTAGGAAGAACCAACATTGTGAAAATGGCCATACTCCCAAAACTGTTCTACAGATTTAATGCAATCCCAATCAAATACCATTGACATACCTAACAGATCTAGATAAAACACTACTAAAATTCATTTGAAAACAAAAGAAACCTAGAATAGCAAAGGCAATTCTAGGCAACAAAAGCAAGGCAGGAGGCATCTCAATTCCTGATTTGAAATAGTACTATAAAGCCACAGTGATAAAATCAGCTTGGTTCTGGCAAAGAAATAGACCTGAGGATCAATGGAACAGAATAGAAGATGCAAGCACAACTACAAAGACACTCAGCCACCTGATATTTGACAAAGGGGCTAAATATGTCCACTGGAATAAGGATAGCCTCTTTAATAAATGGTGATGGAAAAATTGGCTCTCTACATGCTGAAGGCTAAAACTAGATCCATGCATATCACCATGCACAAAACTAAAGTCTAAATGGATCAAGACCAAAATATTAAAACAGGGACACTAAATCTACTGGAAGGTAAGGTAGGTAGAAGTCTTGGAGACATAGGGGTAGGCAGAGAACTCATTAACAAAATGCAAACTGCACGGGAAACACTTCAAAGAATCAACAAATGGGATCTCACATTATGGAAAAGTTTCTGCACTTCAAAGGAAATCACCAACAGAGTGAAAAGAAAACCAACAGAGTGGGAAAAAATTTTAACCAGCAACCCCTCAGACAAAGGACTTGTGTCCAGAATATATAAAGAATTGAAAAACATCAAGCCCCCCAAATTCTAAGACCATCTCCAAAAATGGGCATCTGAGATGAACACACAGTTCTCAGAGAAAGATATACAAATGGCAAATAAATACATGAAGAAATGTTCGCCATCACTGGTCATTCGAGAAAAGCAAATTAAAACAGCATTGAGATTCCATCTCACTCTGGAAAGAATAGCTGCCATCAAGAAATCAACTGATAACAAATGTTGGCGAGGCTGCGGGGAAAAAGGAACACTGCTCCACTGTTGGTGGGAATGTAGACTGGTGCAACCATTATGGAAATCCATATGGAGAATTCTCAGAAGACTAGGATTGGAAGCCCCATTCAATCCAGCTATCCCCCTCCTGGGTATTTTCCCCAAAGAACTGAAAAGTTCATATC